>NJDC01004974.1:71170-81811 GCA_002245475.1 Calephelis virginiensis
TATATATTATATTTAACACAGAATAATAATAAAACACTACACATGGTATTTTATGTACACTGTGTTCTATTGTATTTTTTAATACTTGTTTTTTTTATGTACATACTTTGCATGGTTTTATATCTAATACCTTTTAATGACTTCAGTGGTCTAACAGGTGATTAAATAGTTTTTTGTTTGTCAGCGTCGAGAATAATAAAAAAAAGCAAAATAAAAAAATAACGCATGTTTCGTTTACATTAGTGGATACCGTAGTAATTAAATTGGAATATGTTTTTTGTGGTTCTACCAACCGCCTCGTTGGTCTAGTGGCTAGCGTACACGCCTAACTATACCGACCAACCGCGAGGGTCGGGTTCGATTCTCGACAAGGGCAGGCATTTGTGTGATGAACATTTAGATGTCTGCATTTCCGGGTCTGGGTGTTATTAAATTTATTTTGGTATCCATTTAAGTATTTCTATGTATTAGAATCTTTGACTAACACCCATAACACAAGTATATAATTTGCTTACTTTAGTGTTAGATTCAATTTGTGTAACTTGTCCAGAGATATTTATTTATTAACAGTCAGCCGATTTTTATGATTCTCTTTTTGAAAGCCATCATGCTGAAGTGGTCCTATATTAATTTTATCATAACCCGACTAGGAGTATTATCTGTGACCCGTCTAGTGGTGTTTTACTTACACTTAATAGTGCATCCATTTCTCATTTATATACCATTTATTGTATACTAGTTGAAGTCTAGTTTTTGAAGTTTTACTACGCTTAACTATTTGTGTACCTTGACTTTATTCGCGATATTGGAAAGGAAGCACGTAGACGGACTTTCAGATGGTGAGAAATAAACACCGCCTAGAGACGCCAAGGTGGCAATGGTATTTAATTTATTCTGGTATCTATTTACGTATTTATATATATTAGTATCGTTGACTAACACCCATAACACAAGCATATGATTTGCTCACTTTGGGGTTAGATTCAATTTGAGTAACTTGTCCAGAAACATTTATTTATTTATTATTTATTAATGGTGTGTTGCCAACCTGAGGCCGGAATGTTAGGTAACGAGTAAAAGTACGTTTTCCGGCTACCTTATCCTCCGAACCGGAACCCGTCAACGTCAAGCGCTGACGTTATATCGGCAAGAATAGGTGATATCAATCCTGGCGCATCGTTGCGAAACTCGACCACCTAGTCCCAAGTCACGGTGTTAGTGACGGCAAAGACAATATATATGTTTACTAATCTCTGGTGACGGTAAGCCTATGCTCGCCTTTTACGAGCTGCCTGGCAGGAAGGCAGATGGTCTATTCTGCAAAGGAGCTGGCCCAGCATGGGGTTTGACAATGTGGTAATAATGGCGTTGCATTGAATTCTCGGGTAGGTTCTCAGCTGGTTCTTTCCCCAAACGGGTTTTTTATATAAAAACAAGGTTGTCCAGGGTTGGATAAGGGCCCCGTTGGCGATAGGGTTAAGTGGTAATTTTAGCAATGGTTGCGCATCTGCCTATCTCTGAAGACCACGGGTGTGAAGATACTTACCTACTTCATTATATACATATTATCCTCATCGCTTATTTGTAAGATTTATTAAATACTGATCTTCACGGTCTCTTAAACAAAACCCGCGTTGCTAATTAGTTGTTAATAAGACTTTTGATGTTTAAAAATACCTTAACCTTCAAAAAATGATAATGTTTACTCGTTGAGTACCTATTAAAAACTTTGTTGTTGAAGAAGCAGTTTAAGTCTGGTGGCGTTTGTATGTTTATAATATTTGTCGCCTCTGTGGTCTAGCGGTCCGGGTGTTGGACTTGACTGCATGAGGTCCCGGGTTCGAATCCCAGGTCGGCCAACAAACAGAAAATTGGATTTTTCTAATTTTCTAATTAAAAAAAAATGTTGGTCGGGATTGGAAATGTGCCAGGTTGGCAATAGGCTTGCCACCTATCACATTGTGGGACTTAGTGTCTTTGGCTAGTGGGTGCCTTGGTTGTACCTCTGCCTACCTCTTCGGGGATATGGGCGTTAAGATACTTGTTATACAATAATTTGATTAGCTTTGATCCAGTTTAAAAAAAATGGTATGAATGTTCATTATTTTCATGGTATCGCAAAATATTGTATTTGCTAGGAGCTGACCTTTTGTATAAAAAAAACGACGGGTTGCCTCCGGGAGTGCCGGCAGAAGTGAACTTGAATATTAACGTTGGGCATTTTCGATATGTTGGAATGGTTAGGGAATAATTTTGCACAAATTGCTTTAATTATCAGTATAAAAGTATTATAGTTTATGTGGTAGAATAGCTGGCAAGTAGTTTATACTATAATTAGGAGTAACAAACGCAAATTTTATTTTAGTATCTTCACGCCCATATCCCAGAATAGGTAGGCAGGCATACAACCACGACTAGCCGAAGACACAAAGTCCCAAAATTTGATAGATAGGTGATGATGATAGTCCTGTGTTGGTCCGGAAATAGCCTGTCTGCCGTCCTGCCAGGCCGCTCGTGATAGGCGAGCACACGCTTACCGTCATTACCACCGTGTATACTCGGTGGTAGAGTTTCGCAGCGGTACTCACCCGGATTGGTACCACCTCCAAAAGATGTGTTTTATATTTGCTATCTCCAGTGACCACAGAAGTACAATAGAGATAGCAAACACAAATGACGTCATTTAACAGCTATTTTATGTACACTTTTCCATTTTGAGTTGGCAACTGGTATACATAATCATCACTCAGAACATATATTTAAAATGTTTAGACTTTTGTCTATCTGTATCCCGACAATGATTCACGCCGAATCTACTTAACCGATTTTAACGAAATTTGGCAATTAAGTACTGAATATTCCGGGAAAGATTAAATTACATTTTTATGTATAATGATTAATGATACCTTTACCCCACTCATTAAAGGGATTCCCATGGAGAGGAGTGTAAGTCAAAATGTAAATTATTCATTAACACGTAGTCCGATTTTGTTAATTTTTTAACCGACTTCGCGAAAATTAGGAGGTTATATGTTTGACTTTATACATTTTTTTGTATGTAATTCGGTTTCCCCGTCATTTCTGAACCGATTTTAAAAAATGTCTGTGAAATAACTTACTTTTAATATGGTTCCATTGCCAACAGACAGCGTTGGAATCCCAAATAAAATGTGGAAAATACAAATTTTTTGTGTACGTAGATAATTTATTTATTGAAATCAAAGTCAGTTTTTTTGCAGTTTTACAGTGTTAATTATTTTTTATAGTGGTAACTTTTAGATTGTTAAGTTTTTTAGATTTCAAATTACAGACATAACAACACTCAGTATAAAGTAACAAAATGACTTGAAATCAGGGGTATACATATACAGGGTTACATCTAAAGCACCAGCCTAATTTTGAGAAACGGTTTGGAATCGATAGCACTTTCGACGTATAACAAAACTAAAAATAATAAAAAAAACGACGGATTGCACTCCGGAAGTGCCGGCAGAAGTAAAAACTTGAATATTAACGTTTTGCATTTTTAATATTTTGGAATGGCTAAGGAATAAATAATTTTGGAAGAATTGCTTTAATTATCAGTATGAAAGTACTATAATTTATGTGGTAGAATCATAGATTTAGGATGTAGTAGAATACAATATACATTTATTGCGCTGTCGTACACAAACATGACAACACGAACATTCGCCCAAGCGCCCTGCGCCGTCTTATTCGCGCAAGGGTCCTGCGCTGTCAGGTCACGTGTCCTGACTCGAGTTTAGAAGTTTTTACCCATTCCAAAAAAAGTACGCAACGCCGCTAAAAAAGTTTTCACTTCAAAAACAATTTACAATTTTTATCCGACGCAAAATATAAGATGCATGGTTACAACGTAAACAAAAATAAAACGGGTTCCCCACTGAGCGCAGTCGTATTCGCAGGCTGGTGGAGTCAAGACTCATACTAGGTACGATATGACATAGCGTGACAACAAGTGAAGCATTTTTGCGGTCTGTTTTAAATGAATGTTTAAAGAAGTAAATATTGCAATTTAGCAATGATATTTAAAATGCACTACCATTTAAACCTATACCCCCTTAATTTTAAATTTGGGTGGTCTTTCAAGGTTATCCTGTATATTCATATATACATCTCTACATGGCAAGTCACCTACTAAAAGGCAGATAGTACTTACGTACGTAAAATTCTATGAAAATACAACTATTTGACACCTGACAATCCGGAGTTATTTGAGATATCTGCCATATTGGGCGCTGCGGTAGATTTGACATTCACGCCTTTTTTGCATATTATAGTTTTACTATTATAAGCATTTAGGGTACATACCTTGAAGCTATATTACTACTGGAATTTACAGTCCTGACAAAGATCTGATTTCATTTTCAAATGTTGTAAGCTGCTGATGATTTACTAGCCTGTCGCAAGGTCGTATGCGTGGCTTATATACTTTGGTTATTAGTATAGTTAACGTAGCAACTAGCGCAATATAGATTGGCATTCAAAGGCTTCAAGTAAACACCACGTGCAGTAGCAGGTGCGCTTGCAGGTGTTGTCTTATCAGCTTGTTTGTCGGCCGCTACGTCTATATAAGTCAAAGCGAGCATGCTTCGCGAGGCATTCTTTGTGAACGCCTTGCAGTGTTCGGACTGCTGTCTAGTACGGGGGTTGCCATTGGTAATAGGTCTCGCCCTGTCATAGGATGGCAAAGAGATAATTCTAGATCGTAATAGTTAATTCAGTCATGATCTAGGGCCCGAGTTGTGGGTCATTCGGGGGGTGCATTATTTGGTTGACACTCATGCGGGAAGAGCGGGGTGGAGCTCTACCTTCCCCTTCGGGGGTTTACTTTTGTTGTCATAGTGGAATGCTTATTCCTATGTTCACGATGGTTTGCTTGGCAACGCAAAAGCAATCGCTACTTTTTAGTGCGAGAGTACCGAATGATAGCGTGTGGATGTCAGGATCGAGTGGATTACGTCTTACGGCTTTGTTCTGATATTTCTAAGTTCTTTAGTAGCCAAACGCCCACAAGTTGTACGCTCCCGGGCTACCCGCCCGGCGGCTCATGTATCGGCCAGTAGATAGGATGTGTTTTGGCTCCGACAAGCCTTTAATTTTGATTTCGTTAAGATTGACGAAACTCTTTGTAAAAGAAAGTGCAGGCGCTGTATGGAGTTGAGTGTGCAAAATGTAAGGACCGCATTCTATAAATTGTTTTGAACTGAGAAAAGTTTACCGATTATGATTTAGGATGTTGCCGGGAGATTTGTTGGTCCATTTTTTTTGTACCCCCAACGCCTTAGGTATCAAGTATATGGACTAAACAAGTCCTTTGAAAACCATTTCAATGATTGTTTTAGTGATAAAATTCAATTATTTCTAATAATTAAATATACTTAGGGAAAGGAACATTTTAACATAAGTTATATAAAAACAAGTAATTAATGTTTTTCATTTGGGCAGTTATTATTTGTTTCTTCTTTACGCACATATCCCCGAAAAGGTAAACAGAGGCATAACATATCATATTAAGGGACTTAGTGTCTTCGGCTAGTCGTGGGTGCCCTTGTTATGCCTCTGTTTAGCTATTCGGGGATATGGGTGTGAAGATACTTGCTTACTTTCTGAATCAACAATTCTGGTAATGGTCCCTTTGTCAGTTGTCGTGGATACAATTTAAAATTTGTTCATAGCCAAATAAGGTGTAATCAATAGGCTGTAGTAATGTTTCGTCAGAATTTATCTATATACGAGTATATGTTTGTGATGAAGCTCTTAACAAAGGTAAATGTAGAATATCTGATGTGCAAATTACTTTTAATAAATTTAAGTCGAAGCCGATTTTTTGACATATTTATTTATACCGCAGTTATTTTTTTTTGAGAAAAGATAGGTGTAATAGTTTCTAATTCCGTTATCTGTTCGACTGTTAGATATGAATTTCTTTAGACCATTTTGCACAAAATCCAACGATGCAGCTTTTAAACTTTTTTTTTCGAGCGCACTACTATAGTCGAATCGCAACCACTTAGAGAGTGTAATGCTGGCAAAATACGAAAAATGTTTTCGCCAAGGGACTGATGAAAAAAAGATGGTAAATTGTATCCACGGCAACTGACAAAGAGACTATTACCGGAATCGTTGATTCAAATCTGCAAATGTAAATCTAATTGTCAAACAAAGGCTTATTCGTGCAGTAAGTTCGAGCTATATATTGTGTTTCGTTGTGCAAATGTATCAATAGTAACTGCCAAAATAAAAAACATTAATTATTTGTATTTTTTATGATTTTTATGACTAGAAATTTCAATTTGAAAATTCTTGTAATATTATAATTATAATATAATTGTAATAATTTGAAAATGATTTAATTTCATCATTAAAAAAATATTGAAATGGTTTTAAAGCACATGTTTAGTCCGTTTACTTGATATCTATATAAGGGGTGGGGGTAAAAAAAAATGGGCCAACAAATCTCCCGGCAACATCCTAAATCATATCGATAAGCTTTTCTCAGTTCAAAACAATTTATAGAATGCGGTCCTTACATTTTGCACACTTAACTCCATACAGCGCCCGCTCTGAGAGGCCGCTTGATATAAAAGAAACGGCCAGTAATAATATCGTTTCATGTAGTATCTTATAGGTATATATATGTATATATAAAATTTCCGTGTCACAATGTTAGTTACCGTACTCCTCCGAAACGGCTTGACCGTTTCTCATGAAATTTTGTGAGCATATTGAGTAGGTCTGACAATCGACCATACCCCTAAGTGGGTGACTCAGCCCAATTTTTTTTCAAGGGAACACTTTAGCGGCGTTGCGCACTTTTTTTGGAATGGGTAAAAACTTCGAAACTCGCTTCAGGACACGTGAACTAATTCGTAAGACAAAATTCGTAAGACGGCACAGGGCGCTAGCGCGAATGTTTGTGTTGTCATGTTTGTGTACGATAGCGCGATAAATGAATATTGTATTCTACCACATAAATGATAGTACTTTCATTCTGATAATTAAAGCAATTCGTGCAAAATTATTCCCTAACCATTCCAAAATATCAAAAATGCACAACGTTAACGTTCAAGTTTTTACTTTTGGCGGCACTCCCGGAGTGCAACCCGTCGTTTTTTTTTACAGCAGAACAGCGTCTGCCGGGTCAGCAAATATCTTTCTAAAATATGCGTTAACCAAAGACTATAAAATATTGTTTAACTTACAAAAAGGAACTCAGCAGCCTCATTACCGCAAAACTCGTTAGGTCTGGCATCAGTGCGGTGATAACACCAAGGACTCCAACGGCAGTTGCACTGTAAACTAACGGTTTCTTCCTGCCTTGAGTGTCTGTTAAGTATCCCCATGGAAACGAAGTTAAAACTATACCTGGCACAAAAAAAACGACGAATTTATTTTCTTAACCTACTTTTAAATACCAAAAATGTTAAGGCATCATTGCCTCAAGTTGGCAATAATGACTTAGGCTAAGAACTCAAGAGGCGGTTTTAACCCACGCCCGCCTCGTTTGCGGGCCCGCATCTCCTGTAAAATGTCGATTTATTTGCAAAAAGTAAAAGCATAGCAATAGGGTTCCCGCGGCACCGATTGCCCACCGGTAGATTTGTGCACACAGAGGTGATTAAAATTTCTTAATATCATCATTATTAAAGTGAAACCTTTATTTCATCGTCTCAATTTTTTTTGGTTTGTGTGTCGCATGTCGCATGACGGTGACGTCAGAGTAGCTGAGGCCAATATGGCGGCGTCTAATTTACAGACCAAGTTTCACTTTTATCATGGTTTCATAAAACCACACAATCCTTTTTTATCTTAATAAACGTCATGTACTATTATTTTATGTATTTATTTAAGTTTTTTCGGATTTATTCGGTTAAATAATTAAGCATGGGTGTATAATAAGTGCTAAATTAGTTGTGATAACTAAGTGATGTGTGATAGACGATAGAAGAGTATATATTCATTAAGGGCTGCTTCCACCGATCATGTTCAAAACCGAGTTTGTAAAACTAAGTTCAGTATAAACGAGTTCAAGTATCGGTTTTGATCCCGTTTATAAATAAATACAAGTACCCTTTTAAAATTGAAAAAAATCTTATCCCCATCCCATGAGAATCTACATAACACATAAAATAGTGGAGTAATAAAATATTCTCAATGACTAAAATTCCTTTGACAGTAAATTTGACATGATTGAGACTCTTGACCACAAAATAAACGCGTTTTTGCGTTGATCGCAGTAGTAGTATCTTCACGCCCATATCCTCGAAGACGGACGCGGAGGCGCAACCGAGCACCCACGACTTGCCGAAAACAATCAAGTCCCACAATGTGATAGGTGGCAAGCCTATCTTCAACCGGGCAGATATCCAATCCTGAGCAACGATATATTTTTTTTTAATTAAAATACGCAATTTCTGTTGTTTTTCTGTTTTAATATGTTAATATGTAACGTGACCATATTTTTAACATGCTTTTATAAATTCTGTATCTATGTACCGCAATCTTAGCACATCTTAAAACATGTTTTTCACCGACTTTAAAGGTCGGATTGAATTAAAGTTTCACACACTTATCAGGGGTTAGAGACTACAGAGTAATTTAAAAAAAAGTAAGATTATCTTCATCAAAATCTGTAGGATCTAGCGCCAACTCTTATTCTTTTTATAACTTTCGTCGATTGCGCTGTATAAGCTGTGAAAATTAAGTATTTTCCTCGACTTTCCCGGGACTCCATTATCATCATCAAATCATCTGTAGTACACAAAAATAAAGTATTTCGATTATCGATTTTCCTGGGATTCCATCATCAGATCAAGGCTTGGATGCAACGATATCTTGTAAATATGCACTTTTTAAAAAAATAATAAAATCTGTTCAGAAACGGTAGAAAAATCGATTACCATTATTATATAAAACATATATGTGTCAAACATTTAACCTCCTTTTTCTAAGTCGGATAAAAAGTCCCATATTGAATTTGCGTTGGCAAATTTGGCGGTTAGCAATAAGCTTCGTATCACATTGAGGAATTATATACCTTAGGCTAGTCGTGGGTGCTTTGGTTTTATCTCTGCTTACCTTTGCTTAGATACAGGCATGAAGATACGTCTCTTATTAGTTTTAAGTTTGATTACTTACCAAAATACGGAATGCATGCAATTAGTCCTCGCTGAGCATCAGACATGTTTAAATCACATTTTGCAGCTGGTAGTACAAAGGCATATCCTACTGGATCCAATATTATGGTTATCAGGAACAGTGTTAGTATCATACAGTACTTTAAGTTGTACCAACCAGTACCTGAAAAAAATAATTGAAAACCAATTTCCTTTAAGAGAAAACTTTTTTAGCGGGTTTGCGCGCTTTTCTTGGAATGGGTAAAAACTGCTAAACTTGCGTCAGGACACGTGACCTGAACACGAACGTTGGTGTTGTCATGTTCATATACGATAGCGCAATAAATGAATATTGTATTCTACCACATAAATGATAGTACTTTCATACTGATAATTAAAGCAATTCGTGCTAAAATTATTCCCTTACCATTGAAAAATATCAAAAATGCACCACGTTAATATTCAAGTTTTCAATTCTGTCGGCACTCCATGTATTATCCATTGCGCATCCTATACTGTTCGAAAATATCTAAGTAATACTTAAACAGCATTGAATCTACGTTTTATTTTAGATCTCACGCTGTCTTATTTGCGCACGCGCAGTGCGCCGTCTTACGTTCTGACGCGAGTTTAGAAGTTTTTACCCATTTCAAAAAAAGTGCGCAACGAGGAAATACTTAAATAGATACCTGAGTAAATTAAATAAACATCCAGACCCGGAAACGCAGACATCTAAATATTCATCACACAAATGTCTGCCCCTGTCAGGAATCGAACCCGAGCCTCGTGGTTGCTTAGAGTAGAGTTAGAGTAGTAGGCGTGTACGCTAGCCACTTGACCTACGAGGCAGTCAAAATATTTAATGTTTGTATTCATTCAACTCATTTCAAGTGGTTATCACATCACGCCTGAACAGATGGACCAATTTTGCTATTTCTTTTTTGTTGTGTTAGTTATTGTAAGGAGAAGGTTCTTATAATAAGAAAAACGGGAAAATTGTTTGAAAATAGGAAAAATGCTTTAATCCATACAACCTGTTAGTAGCTGTTAATGTCAAGCGATTCAATGTTCGCCGGCTCGGCTAGTTAACTATACATCTAAGCTTTACTTGGAAACCTTATTACTGTTCTTGTTATTACTAGCTGTTTCCCGCGCCGTCGTACACAAGTTTAAGTGACTTTTCTGACTAATGGGACGGAAAGATTTTCCGTAGGAAAAGGTATGCTAAATGCTAAGTTAAGTTGCTAATATGCTATATTTAAATTATACGTTTCGGCTATAATCGTCAAGGTTCGGAAATCCGAATGGATTTTAAAGATATAGTGTTTATTTAAATGTATGTATTTTAGAGATATATAATATATAGAGTTGTTATTATATAATTAATAATTTCGCTTAAAATTAGATTTGGTCAGCCAAAAAATAAAAGTATACATACAGATATACATATATTCACGCCAAGTCCCTTACGGGATAGGCAGAGAGTATCGAGTGCCAGACC
>NJDC01004974.1:88467-105386 GCA_002245475.1 Calephelis virginiensis
TCCGTATCAGTAAATTATTTTTCTTGATAAGTATTTATTTTCAATTAATTACTTCAGTTTCTTAAAATGTATTCACAAGTAGTTATAAAATTCATGTCAGGGTCTTGATTAAAACGGTGGAGGCCTCCTTCCTCGAACTCATTTAATGGGATTTGGCGGCAAGGAGGTAATATCATATATCTACTCTAATTTCTCTAAAAATATGCATTTATTTCACTTTGCATTTCAACTGAACAAGATGGTACTTAAATATAAACAAAATAATCATATTACTCCTAATACCTATATACACAAAATTTCATCAATACGATAAGTTTTATAAAAAACGATATCGTAAATTGACCATAAAACTCTTCGTTTTTTATGTCACACAAAAATTATGAGAATGCGTTCAGAAACATTGCAATATTCGTGTACAATATAAGTACATAATATTACAAACATTTTTTTCTGGATTGCCTTCAGTGTGCAGTCTTGATTTTTTTTGTAATATTAAATTGCATTACCATTTTTTTACCTTGCTTGTTCCTTCACATACTTATTTTTCTAGTAGAAGACAAGAATTTCAAAACATGTGTACAGAAGCATTCTAAAAAAGATCTAGGTCAAGATTCCGAGGTGGTCTCCTATAAGTTTTGTCGTGATCCGAACAGTGTTTTTTGACTTATACTTAGCAGTGCATAAGTGTTACACTTATCTTAACGACCTCATTAGTGTAACTTAAAAACTACTAGTAGGATGTTACTAAAAATAATGTGGGACCATTTCGGAAACATCTGCTATCTTTCGGAAAAATAATTATTACATCGCGATGTGGTACCAATGAAGTATTTGGAGTCGATTTTTGAAGTTTTACTGCGCTTAATTATTCAGTGCACATTCAGTCACATTTTTTTATATTTATCACCATTATAAGAAAATATATTTGTTACCTGCAATAGAAAGTGCCTCATCTAAATCCACTTCATGCCTGTTAACTTCCACATTTTCCGAAACGGATGCTATTACAATTTTCTTCATTTTTATAACATATCCTCTTTTATTTTTAAATTTATAAATAATGTTTATTTTTCTCCATTCGCACCTGACGGGAAGGATCGATATGAATTTTGTTATAAAATATTTTAATTATATTTAGCCAGTTTCAGTGTTTCTTCGCATGTGGTTAAAACAAATATGAACGCCTTAATACGATGACTCAGTTTTTAGTCAAGAATCAGATATTAGTTTTTATTAAAATAAAATATGCGCCTCATTATAGCAACAAATGAAACAACATGTAGAATTAATATATACATGTAAATTTTGCTTAGTTTCTATTACATTTTTAGTCTACCTCTTCGGGGATACGTGGGTGAAGACACTTTTTTTTAGTTTTAATTGTGTTAGGTACTTAATAAGCATCATATTTTGCCAATGTAATAATCATTGTTTTTATTCCACGTTTTTTTTTTGTCAAATGAAAAACCTAAATGCATAGGTATCTTAAACCTAATTAAGGATTTCATTGTAGCAAGCATAGAGTATGGACATATATTGACTATATTGAGCGAACGACTGGATGTCTCCAAAATACGTGTGATTACTATTTACTAGCAAAAAAAAAAGACTTTTTTTGTTGTACATTTTGTTTTTATAAGAAATGTCCTATATTTCGAACCTCCATACATTCAAAGAACTGAAACAAAAAACGACAAATTGTATATGTTTGATCAGGTAAGGGTTTCTAATTTTTATTTAAGTCAGCGAATTAACACACGGCTTTCCTTATGGAAGCCTCCTTTGGAGAATAGACCATCTGCCTTTCTGCCAGACAGCTCGTAAAAGCCAAGCATTGGCTTACCGTCATTAACCGTGACATCCTACTAAGTGGTAGAGTTTAGCGACTTGCCCGGATTGGTACCACCGCCTTACCTATTCCTGCCGCCATAATGTCAACGCTTACCGTTGACGTGTTCCTGTTTGGAGGGTAAGGTAGCAGGTAAGCTTACATTTGCTTGAGGTCTAACATCCCGGCCTCCACGGCCTCCTTGGCAATGCACCATTACCGCCTTTGGTGTCTCTAGGCGATGTGAATTTCTTACCATCAAGAAATCTGTCTGCTTGTTTGTCTTTCAATATCATAAAATAAAATAAATTTATATTACCACTAAATCTGGTTCTGTTGATGGAATCCCAAGGAAAACGAGGAAAATGCTCAATTTTTGGTGGAATTAGACGAGATTATATTGAAATTATAGTCGGTTTTTTGCAATTTACTGAGCTTTAAATTATGTAAACGTCATTCGTCCTTCAATCTAATGAAGTGTTCAATGCGTCCGTTGTCGGTTGTGTAGAAGTTATGAATAACCTACTGTTTTAATTAATATTAATATTGTTGCTAAGTTTAGTGATTTTGGTTCTGTTGCATTGTTCTTTTTCTATATTGCGTCATATTAAAAAAAAAGTATCTTTACGCCCAATGTCCCCATTTCGCGCACATATGTGATAGGTAGCAAACCAACCGGGCACATATCTTTCCCGAGCAACATTTTTTTATTATGAAATTGAAAAAACGTGTGATATTATAATAACACATATATTTAGTGTGGTCTAGCGGTCCAGGTATTGGACTTGACTGCATGAGGTCCCGGGTTCGAATCCCTGTTTGGGCAACAAAAAGAAAATTTGGTTTTTCCGATTTTCTAATAAAAAAAAACGTTGCTCGGTATTGGATATCTGCCCGGTTGGCAATAGGCTTGCCACCTATCACATCGTGGGACTTAGTGTCTTCGGCTAGTCGTAGGTGCCCTTGTTGTGCCTCTGCCTACAACTTCGGGGATATGAGCGTGAATATAGTCTGCGTAGCTCAAGCTTTTTAAACCAAATACAAAATTTGACAACTAGGTTATAAAGTCTACGACATTGATGACGAATCATATAATTTTGTCTATACCTTTTAATATACCGATACAAAACCGATTTGTTTGTGCAAAGCTACAAAAACTGAGTCATTCTCTAAATAAAATAAATGATTAAATAAAATAAAATAATTAATATTTAAAAATTCCGAAACCAGCGTGTTTGTTTGAAAAGGGTAATGAATGTGGAGGAAGCTAGGCTGGTCTGCAAGGAAGATTTGGCACTCGATGCTTTCTGACTACCGCGTAAGGGACTTGGCGTGAAGTTATATATGTGTGTGTGTTTATATATATTTGTATGTGGCTGAGGTCCGAAATAGTATCGTGAGTTAATACACAGTTGGGAGTAAATTGATAAACCATTTTGTCGTTGACAAATAAATATGACACAAAATGTATGTTGATATAAGTACTTACCCTGATTAACGCGCAAGCACATCTAAAGATATTCCGTGTTGGAGTTATATTGGTGCTGAGGTGAAATGGATAGGTCTCTACGAGTCGCAATCAAAACGCCTTCAACCTCTTGCTTGTCAGGTCAAGTTATGATCGCGGTTCCGTCGCCATAATTCGAACCGATCATCAAAAATTTCAGCTTCAGATATACCATCTACAACCACGTTTAGATCAGCACTATAATGTCCTAAATACGCAACTGTCTATATTTTTTTCTGTCTTAGTAGATAGATACGTAAGCCGAACACGTTCTGATAATATACTCGTATATTGGGGCAACAAAAAGAAGTCACATTCTAAACACTCATTGTTAAAAGATAACGTTTAATAGTGAATTAAGTAACAGTTTTTGGAAAACAAATAATGTTAGTGATGCATTGATAAGGGACAAACAGTAAAATTAGAAAATTGAGTACTTACTTGGGTAAGGAAATATGGACCTACCTACCTTTAAAAATATTAAAAGAAGGTACCGTAGAATTATTACTCTGTCAAATAAACAATATGAAATACGAATATACTTTGATAACAAGAGCGAGTGAGACGAGTATCAATTTGCTAGTTTCGGCTGTAAGCATAGGCTATGCAACTTAGAATTAAACAAATGTGTTAAGTGTATGGTAATTAAAACAACTAAGACCTCCGTATGCGCAACCTTCGGGAACAATTTTATAGATTACACCTGAATAAGTTATTACACATTTGAGACATAAGTTGAATTAAGATATAAGTTGAGACATAAGTTAAATCCATGACACTTTTGGTCTAAAAATGTGTTTCTCTTAGTTTTCAATAGAGGCGCTGTTCAAAGTTTTTATACAAATAATTTACAGAAACGTCAGTGTGTTTAGTAAACTCGACAAGCTGTAAACTCATGGTAAGGGCTCAGTAGAAGATTGACGTTGAATACTGCTAACGTAGTTACGAGTCGACGTTAAATCTGGTACTGTAGTCTATACTGATATTAAAAAGCTGAAGAGTTTGTTTGTTTATTTACTTTAACGCGCTAATCTCTGGAACTGCGGGTTCACATGTTTCGAAATCGGGGGATCGGAACAAGCGTAGGTACGTTGCATAAACGATTGAAGTTAATATCTTAGTAGATATCGCAGGTTTAAAATAATGTTAAAGCAAAATAATGATCAAGTACTGCACACACGATGTGCAAAGCCGGCGGGCTGGGTTGTCGATTGTTTTCCCAAAGAATATATTATTATTATGCCATAAATTCAAATTCCAGAATTTCATTACATACTCTTCGTCACCCTAAAATTAGTTTCCAATAAATCAATAAACAAAACATTACACATACTACCCATACATTTGACACACACACACACAAATAAAAACATTGATAACGATAAAAGTTCACAGATTGCGCACAAACTATATTCATAATTTTTTTATGATATTGGAAGGCAAACAAGCAGACGGATTTCCTGGTGGTAAGAAATTCACCTATTACCTATTACTCGCCTATTACGAGCTGCCTGGCAAGGTAGGCAGATGGTCTATTCTACGAAGAAGCCCGGACCAACACGGGGAGAATAACGGGGAAATAATACGGGGATAATGTTGGAAACAAAGTAGTTGGTATTGATAAATGAATATGGCGTTCTTATTCTTTTTGGTAAATAACAATGGAACCTTAATAATGTTTTTTACATTATATTTTAATCATTTAGATTGAATAAATTATAATTAAAATATGTTATGGTCGGATTTCGTCAAATGGCCGATTACTAGTTGGATTAAATTCGTACTCGTACTTAGCGTCAGAACGAACCGACATCAACTTGTTTTGCAATTATCAATGATATGTTTTTCCGTTTGAAATATTCATTTTTCGTCATCTTGTTACTAAGCCAATGTTTGAATAACAGTTAGTTAGCACTACATGAAATGAATTTGACAGAGGATTTAAAACAAAAATATAGGGAAATTGAGTCAACATGTAAAAAAACAAAATGTTACATAGAATTACATAAGTATGCCCTCAAAACTCCATTCGAAATATGTACTTATGTATTTAACAACAAACCATTCAAGTCCGGAGTAACAGCTGTAGCGCAGTGACCGATAACTAATCGTAGTTTTTTAAAATTTCGGTAAATAAAGAGGTCTCATTGCTAATATACCTGTTGCTAAAGGAGTAATTTTTTTATATAGAAGAGGAGGCAAACGAGCAAGTGATAGAAAGTGATCACCTCTGCCCACGGACATCCGCAACACCAGGAGTATCATTGATGCGATGCCGACCTTTAAGGAATGAGTACGCTCTTTTCGTGAAGGTTCCTAAGTCATAATCGTTTGGGAATACCGCCCTCGGTAACTGATTCCACAAAGATGTTATGCGGGGCAAGAAATGTCTTCGGAATCGCACAATTGTAGATCGCCACGCATCAAGCAATGCCCATCATGGCATGATACTTTAAGCTCTGACGCGATGCTGCTCTGAAGCGGCTGGAATTAAATCAAAAAACTCATCAGAGCTTTCCCCGTAACACTGTAGAGAACACTGAGTGACCTAACATCTGTACGCAACGCCAAGGAATCAAGCCGATTGGTAATTGCCCGGTCATTGACAATTCGAATTGCTCTACGTTGAATGCGGTCAAACGGGAGAAGCTGGTACTGTGGAGCCCCTGCACAGAGTTGAGAACAGTACTCCATATGAGACCGTATTTGCACTTTATATAGTTGTAAGCGATGGGCCGGCTTGAAATACTGTCTCGCTTTACTGAGCACACCAAGTTTTTTAGAGGTTGCTGTACGCCGAGTATACCAATGCAGGCTGTGGCAGAAAGGGAAATGCTCTCAAATCGAGGAGATGCGACACAGGGAGTCTTTTTTAGCAGAAAACGAGCAAACTTATGTTTTGTTAGGGTTAAATTGCACCAGATTCTGCTGGCCCCAAAACGAAATTTCAAACAAAAGGTTTTTAATTTTAGACACCAGTTGGTTCGGGCTCTCGATGACATGCTCCCGATCATTGATGTAGTGTGAATACTCAAAATTTTGTAAAAACAACATTTGATGTGTTTCTAGTGTGGCAAGATAGGTTATGCTATGTTTTTTTTCCTCAAAAATGGTGTCAACTCAAAAAGAAACCTATTTTCTTAAACCTTAGTAAGATTAACTCTCATTCACATTTGAGAGAGATAGCTGCCGAACTTTTTGTATCTCACGAGTTGATCCGTATCAGTTTTAATAACGTTTGGGTATGAAACATGTTGCCATACGGCTAGTCCCAAAATATCTGAATATTCTCCAAAAACTCACTCGCATGAGAGTCGCTGAAGACATGCTAGAACGAGGGGATTCCGACCCACATTCATGAAATTTCACTAGTGATGAGGTATGGGATTACGAGTTTGCAACCTAAGTAGTGCAGCTTAGTCAACAAGCTTCAGAGTGGCGCCTTCCAACTGCCGCCATAACGTCATCACGTGTTCCGGTTCGGAGGATTAGGCAGCCGGTAAACTTACTTTTGCTCGAGGCCTAACATCCAGACCTCAGGTTGGCAACGCACTCTCTAGGCAGCGTGAATTTCTTAACATCAGGAAATCCGTCTGCTTGTTTCATTTCCAATATCATAAAAAATAAAAAAACTGAACCGAAATAGTAAGAAAAACCACGCTAATCTCGTTCAAAAGTCAAAGTAATGTTGGGTGCTTTCTTTAACTATCATGGTATATACACGCAGAATTCTTGCCGGAAGGTCTAAAGGCAAATAAATAATATTTCTATTTGAGTGTTATAAAGGGAGCAAATTCAACGAAAAAGGTCAGATTTGTAGAAAAAAATTCTTGGATTTTGAACCACGATAATGCACAATACAAGGTCATCATTGTGAACGAATTCTTGACTAAACATTCAATAAATACTATCGAGCAACGACCATACTCACCAGCTATGGATTCAGCCGCATACTTTCTTTTTCCTGAACTCCAATTACCAGTTCGTGGCATCCGTTTTTAGTTGGTAGAAGACATAGAAGAGTATTCGCTGCAAAAACTGAACTCAATCCCGGAAATAGCGTTTAAAAATGTTTGATGACTGGATTAATCGTTTGAGTAAGTGTATTGTTTCTGAAGGAGCATTCTTTGAAGGTGATAAACTAAATGTTAATAAATAACAAACAATTTGTGTATTATTGATCTTTTTCCGGTACTTTCTTGACAGAGTGGGGTGGTATAGCAAGGTAATAAATGGTTGTACGACTTATCCCTAAAATTACCTCAATTTTAGAGTGGAAAACGGAAAACTGTACCTAAGCGTAGGAGACAAGTTTAAAACTTCATAACTGGCACCAAGCATGAGACATGTATTGTAAAAAATGGTTCTTTTGCCGCTAGTGTACGAACAATAATAAATTGTAGAGGTTTATGCTGTGTAGTTCAGTGTACCCAGGGATCTCGAGCCTTGTCCTACGGTGTAATTCATGTGCTGTTGCTATAATGTATGGATAATAACCCTTACCAACATCGACACCAAGTCTAGCTTGCATAAAGCCGAATTAGATTTTAGATTACAATCAATTTAGGTTGAGTTATTTATTTGTTGGACGCATACTTACATTGGTACATAGTAAAATATGTAAACATAAACATTTTAATACAATACGCTAGTATTTTATGAAACTCGGCCCACCCTCGCTATACAATTTATATTAAAAACTAGCCGTTACCCGCGGCTTTGCTCTCGTGGCAGTTAATATATTTACTGATTAAAAACCCATTAATCATTAATTTCATACAAACTTTCAACCCTTATTTCTAGAAACCTAAATATACCCATTTTAATAAATAACCCAAAAATAAAGTTTTATGTAAAAAACATGAAACTTTATTTTACTTTATTTTCAACAGCTATTTTACTCCCGTAGGGGTAGAATTTTAAAATTTCGTCCTTAATGGGTGTCTACTCAATAAAACGACCCTACTCACCAAATTCCATTGATGTAACTCCAGCAGTTTTTGCTTGGCGATGATGAATAAGTCAGTCAGGACATGTTATTTTATAAATGTAGATAAAGTGAAAAGTTAAGCATCGCAAATTGGCTATATTTACCTACACATACCTATCCATTATCCAGGTATCAAAACGCGCGCCCTCGCCTGTATTTGACACCGTAACGAAAACTTCGGTGGTAGTTTAGATGCATATCAGACTTCAAATTTCCGTTATTAGTTTTTGTCGGAAACAAGTGGTTAAATATTTAGCAGTTTTTTAGCCCGCAATGTATAGCGAACAAAGTGTGCACGATGACCATAGAGAACAATAGACAACATCGGCGAGAGTAACGCAACCCAAAGGATGGCACGCGTCAATACCTTACGGATACTTTGCGTTCATGTAAATGTTGATATCTTAGTAATTTTATTTCAAGTAAATAACGAGATTTTGTGTATAATTATGAGCTTATATACTTTATTTAGGTTTGTATAATTATTTTGACTTAGAAAATGATGTTTTGGAATAGGTTTTACATTGTTTTATAGCGTTTTTGTGTACGTAATTTTGCAATGTTAATTTACGTAAAATTTATGTTTAAAATGAGTTCTATTGTCTAGATTTATGTGTAAAATGGTAAAATGAATAAAACTAGCCCGTCTTATCGTAGTATGAACCATATAAGTCATGTAAATAGCCAAAAAATTGGGTAAGTTTAAGTTTGGTAATAAAGTGTAAAATTTTTGGTGTTTCACTTACCCGAATTTAATAAAATTAGGATATGTTTTTAGGGGTAAGGTAACAACTGTAATGTGCATACGACCGCGCCCGTAGCGTTAATAATTTCGGGAGCGCTGCGCCCTTATGTTTTATTCTGTGCTGAGCCCGTAGCGGTAATAATTTTATTCTGAGCTGAGGCGGGGGGCAGAACCGCATAAAAGCTGAGATCGCGGAATTTCGCCGCCAAATGGAAACCAAGCGCAGTCGGGTGCACAACTTAGTATGCCAGGATAGATCTAGACCAAAAATAGGTTTGTAATATGTCTGAACATGATATTTGTATATTTTAATAAAGAAATTCAATAAAGTATGGTGGAGTGATGAGGTGATGTATGGAATGTTCCAGAGTCCCGTTCCCGAAATCGTATAAATACCGGGCCGGTATTTGGGAATTCATTCGCGGTCGCTCCTCCAGGAAAGCTACTGGGAACGCTTAAGAACAAGAAGAAAACTCACAGTGAAGTGTGAACATTCTGCACCTCACTCTCGCCCTAGTGAACGTGTAACCGTGTTTTTTATTTCCCAAAAATCTCTCCAGACGGTATCTCATCGTAAAGCCCTAGGAAATCTATCCACCTTACAAAGTATATGCATTGAGAAGCGTAGATTGTATTGCGTCAGATAGTATTTATTAAATAATAGTGAAATAAAAAAGTACAAAAATTTTTGAAAAATGTATCAAATTTCCGACACAAAATTCCAACTACATATGCATGTCTATCGTGAACAGAATCCATGGTTTTTCTTGTACGTTCTTGTTATCCATCAATTTTTCGCCCGGTAATTTTCAATTTTGCGATCTTCTAAGTTATTCTGTGAAGAACAAACACATAGAGTATGAAATACTTAAGGTGATTATATTTTTAATTTGATAAAGACTGTACCCGTTTAAACAGCAGATGTACAATTATTTCCACATTATAAATGTCAATTTTATTAAAATTTACTTCCAAGTTATCTTTAAAAAATAGACATGTACAGTCATAGAATTTTTTGCTAAGCTAAGAAAAAGAAAAGGAATCAGGAGATATCATTTTTTTACAGCTGTAAAGCTTTTGGCAGTGTTTTTGATGAACAGGCAAACAAACCCGGACAGGCATACTTTTTAACCAACAATTTGAACAAATATTGTAACATTTCAACAAATTTACACAAAAAAAAAATCTTACCTTAACTAATTGTAGATTTAAATTTTTCTCGGGAATCACTATATATGGGTGAAAATCGTATGAACATCCTTTTAGTGATTTGAGTATTTATGGCAAACAGACGGACAGCCAGATGCAGACGGGGAACAATTTTTTTACTATGTAGTGATTATGTGTTTAGAATTTAAGTTGGTTTTTAATTGGTGGTTGGTTGGTTTTGGTTTTGTCGCCTCTGTGGTCTAGCGGTTCAGTTGTTGGACTTGACTGCATGAGGTCCCGGGTTCGAATCTATATTATTATAAAAGAAAATAGTATTTTTCCAATTTTCTAAAAAAAAAGTTGCTCTCGATTGGGTATGTGCCCGGTTGGCGATAGGTTTGCCACCTATCACATTGTGGGACTTAGTGTGTGTCTTCGGCTAGTCGTGGGTGCCCTGTTTGTGCCTCTGCCTACCTCTTTGGGGATATGGGCGTGAAGAAAAAGGCTGTGTTTTTAATAATGTGATAAAAAGGTTCAGAAAGCCTTTCTTCGTATGGCCATCATGACTAAACTGATTTTAATGTAATTTAAGTAAGCTACTCGAGATATTTGTTCTTATTTTAAAATTCAATGTTCGATGTTAGCGGGACGATAAACGTGTTTGATTTTTGCCACAACGTTTTCCCTCTCAGTATGGGAGCATTCAGGGTGCAAAAACTTCAAATAAAGAAAGTATAATAATAAGTCCTCGTAGGTAATAGTTTTTACCCGTCTGTTTTAGGATGGGCGTTTGCTTCATTTTTTACTCCGTATAACATCTTTTACCCCGACAACAAATTCAGACATTTTTTTCCCCGTATAACATCTTTGTGGAATCAGTTACCGAGGGCGGTATTCCCAAACGATTATGACTTAGGAACCTTCAAGAAAAGAGCGTAATCATTTCTTAAAGGTCGGCAACGCATCTGTGATACTCGGCGGAGGTGATCACTTTCCATCAGGTGACCCACTTGCTCGTTTGCCTCCTTTTCTATAAAAAAAAAGCTTGAACATTGGGACCAACAACTCGACTATAGAATAGTTATGCACCAATAACATCTATGTTTAGGTGCAAATTTATTCCCTTTTGCCATAAAAAAATATTTTATCTTGGTTCCGTATATAATTAAGTACTTATTATATACTAGGTAAGTCTAGATAGGTAAGTATGATGGTGTCTTTACAAGATGTATAGAACGTTATCGAAAATTGGAAATCAAATCTTTTCTAAAGAAGGTGGTATACGCCCATCTAGAATTTAGAAAATATTTGAATATGTTTTACAGAAAAAATGGCGCTGTCAATCATTCAATAAACAAAACAATTAAACAAATACGAGTATTAACACAATTAAAAGAATGTAAAAATTTAGCAGTTTAAACAGTTCCTCAGCCAAAATACACTAGCTGTCCATCGGCGAGGAAAATTAAACATAAATTTACGGAAGGGTGTACTGAATTTAATAGAAAATCACCAACATAACATATCACACTCCAACAGGCCCGTCTACAAAAGTTCAAAAACAACATCCACATCCACATCCACAACAACCTTCCACACCGCCAAGGGTTATTACGCCACAAAGGGATATTTAATAGCAGGAAAACATAGAAAGGAAGGCATTGCAGCCGTCTTTACAAGAGCTCAATAAGAGTGTATATTCTAACGACGTAGTAAAGAAGAAGTCCGTTGGGAGGTAGCAGACTAATTACTTATAAAGACATTTTAAAGATGTTTGTTAGATACGAGAGCTTCAGTTTCGCTTATAAATAAGGATTTATGTCCAAGAATTTGCATTACTGAGAAAAAGGTAGTAATTTTAAAATCTGTTAATGAAAATGTAATTTAAGTATTGGGTAAAATAAATTAGGACCACCAATTTACTTTACCTGTTATTTATAAATTTACCAGCTATCTATTTACAGTTACTAGTGGTCGCCCATTGGTCGAAATTTGACCATAATAAATATTAATATCTTGTTATTAAGAACGCCATCTTTATTTCTCAAGACCAACTACTTTGTTTCCAAACTTTATATTGCACCATCTTTTAGTGTGATCTTTTATCGTCATCATCAATATTTGTTTGTGTGTGTCAAATGCATGATAGTACGTGTAATGTTTTATTTATTGAATTAGTGCACATTTAATCATTAAAAAATATTAGCGTTGTGCACTTCTCCTACACATAAACTATAAGTGTGCCAAATTTCATACTCCTCTGCCAGCGCAATTTTCGAAAAAAGAGGTCCAAAGTTATTGCTTCACGTATTAATATATAGATATGGAAGAAATAAAGAAATATGAATTGGGTAAGAATTCATCTGTGAGAGAACAAATATGGTTGTATGAGTTGTGTAATAATTTTGTAGATAGATTTGCTTTTAACTTGACTCAATTATGTTAATATGATGTAGTTGTAATAGAAACAAAAATAGAAAACGAAATACCGATTCTCAGTTATCCATATATGCTCTTCAGCTTGAGCTTGAGCTCAGCGGGAGATTATCGACACACAGGTGTCTGAAATGTTGAAATTAGGGGTAAATCTTGTAGCTCATATTCTTCATCAGTGCTGATAGTAAAAGAACCTGTCAATTCTTGGAGGTTCGGCGTTGATTGTTTCTTATTTATCAGGTGCCAGATTTTTCGCAGTATTCGATTTAAATAGAGGGTATTAGCAGACTTGCGTTAGGGAAGGTGCTCGTAAGACAGCATTTGTTACAACTAAGGTCTATAGTTCACAGTTGTGCCATTCGGTTTAAAATCTGATCTAGGGGTTGATTATGTATCTCAGTTGCCAACTCAAACTGCAAAAGTGTACAAATGACGTCATTTGTGTTTGCTATCTCTACTGAATTTCTGTTGGTCACTGGAGATAGCAAATGTAAAACACTTCACTTGACAGCTATTTGATGTACACTTTATCATTTTGAGTTGGCAACTGAGATACATAATCAGCCCCCAGGTGGTCTCCCAAAGAATGAAGGATAAACTTGTTGGGAACTGGATATTTAAAAATACAATTATCTACATTGACAATATGTCTGTGTATGGAAAAACGGTAGGAGAATTTTAAACGGCATTAAATACATTATTTTCGCGTCTTACTAAAGCTAATTTTACACTAAAGGCGGCCACATGTAAATTCGGTAAAAGATATCCTATTAATATTATAAATCCGAAAGTTTGTAAGTATGGATGTATGGATGTTTGTTACTCTTTCACGCTCGAATGGCTGAACGGATTTGTCTGAAATTTGGAAGACAGATAGATTGTGACCTGGATTAACATATAGGCTATTTTAAATCCCGATCGCACACCAGGTTTCTGTGAAAACGCGGGCGAAGCCGCAGGTAGCAGCTAGTAATGACATAAGGTATCTTAGAATGGTGTTTCCTTTATTAAATTTATCAAATTTGGAATCGATATATTACGATCGCACGATTTGCACATCTATGTTTAAAAATGTGCGAGTATTATTCCTGTTGAATATTTACTTAAGTATGTGATAGCAATAACTGTGTCTAGGGTTACATCGGAAGTAATTTCAGCCCTTTTCGTAAGAGAAAACTTCACGAAGTTTTTTTTATGATATTGGAAAGCAAACAAGCAGACGGATTTCCTGATCGTAAAAAATTCGCGCCGTCTAGAGACATCAAAGATGATAATGGTGCATTGCCAACCTGAGGCCGTGATGTTAGGCCTCAAGCAAAAGTAAATTTACCGGCTATCTTATCCTAAGACCGGAACACGTCATGACGTTATGGCGACAGGAATAGGTAAGGCGGTGGTACCAATCCGGGTGAGTTGCTGCGAAACTCTACCACCTAGTCAGATGTCACAGTGTGTGTGTGACGGTAGCTTATCGAAAGAAATAATTTCGGGTAGAGGAGCGAGCGAGAGCTATTTTGATAATGACTAAGAACATTAACTTATCAAATTTTGTATCAAAAAGATTATTTCATGACGGAAAAGTTTCTATATTTGTTTAAGATGACGTAAAAAATAGACGACTGAGAAAAATGTCATCGTATCATTGTAAACCATTTGTAAACACAAATTCAAAGACTACTCGTACCTACCAAGGAACAGTTACTTTATTCTTTGCTACCTATAGTAGGTAGTAAAATATAAAACTTATAGGCTACAAATTTTGAAGACTTATAGAAGTAATAATTCTTTTAAACAGTGAGAATAAATGTTTGTTTTAGTTTATAAATAAGGTGCAATTAATAAAAGGCAGATAGATATTGAAGATAAATAATAATCCTATACGTAAATGTATATATGTAATGTATATAATGTAAACGAATTATGCAAATTGGAAAGTTTTAATGAAAAATAACTAAGTGAATAAAAACCGACTTCAAAACTAAAAAGTAAAAGAAAATAAAGACATTATATTAATTAAATTATACTAACTTTGGTTTGTATGTTCTATTTACTTATAGGTTTGAAGACGGTGCCAAGCCAATTTAATACTTACTTATAATATAATTATTAGTTTAAGGGCTGACACTGACTACAAACCTATTAGTAAATAACACATATAAATAATAGGTAGTATATAATTAATATTAATTCTTTATCATTTTTTACTTTTGAAGTCGGTTTTTATTAATGTAATTATTTTTATTTATTACTTTTTAGTTTATTGCTGGTATGATTTAATTAAAAAAAAACATCGGGATAGGTGGAAGTAGATAAAAATTCTCATAAAATAATAACTAATGGGCCTTCTTGAATAAATAAAAAATGTTGTGGGACCAATTCGAAACTAAACAAAAAAAGTATTATGCAAATCGGTTCAGAAACCTCGGAGAAATTGGTGTACATACATAAAAAAAACAAAAATAAAAGGCTTAAAAATACTTTTTTATATGACACTGAACATTTTTTTCCGAATTTTTAACTCTATGTACAAATAAATTTATTCCTCTCAAACTAGCTGGCCAATTTTGATGAAATAAACGACAAATCGATGCCAAGTATTTAGCGACGAGGATAAAATAAAAAATAGCAGCCGGCCACCGCACCGGTTTAACAAAGGAAAAGGAAGGAAAGGAAGAAAGGGTCTCTTCCTAGATTTGCACATTCTGAGAAATGACATTTAAACATTCGAGAATTCTGTATTTTTAGTGATATATTGTTAGATTATGTTTTTGAAAGCTAATGCAGTCAAAAATAATAATAAATTGTTAAATAAATGAAGATGTAGTAGTTTATTTCGCAGAAATTTGAGTTGATTGAAAAAAAAACAGTGAAAAAAAGTAATTTATTTTACAAGAATTAAAAAAATGAAGTATTTAAAGCCATTTTTTGTTACCTTTTTTTATTTTATCCTTTACTTTAAAACCACACTATGACTTTCGTGCCGCCCAGCTAGGAGCGAGATGGGGTCACCATCTATACATAACTAACTATGCCGTAACCATTCGTAATTGTCAAAATCTTTTGCGAATTTTTTACTATCACATTGAGTACTAGTCGTTGTCCGTAACTTCGTAAACACATTGAACTTTTGTAGTGACTTTTCCTGTTTTATTCAAAATCCAAAGGTTTATCGGAAAATTTCAATGTATATAAATATTAAATATTTCATGTTTTTTGTAAATAAAACTAAAAAAAGGAAATATATCAAAGAAACTGAAAGGTAGTATTGATTTTTTTATAAAATATTTTGATTACAATTTGGAGGGTAAAACGAATTGTTTTATATATAGTAATGCGCTTTTACCGGCACATAAATAGTTCATATTATCATGCACATACTGTTTTGTTTGAATTTGGAATATAAAACTTGTTTTTGGAGTTTACTCCTCAAGAAACGATTTGAGTTATAAGGCCCGGTACGGAAATTTTATGAGTAAAATCAAGTGTAACACGAAAAGTTGAGGCGTTATGTAGAAAGAGACAAACATATGCAAGTCGTACAGCTTCAGTCTTTCAATATTTTTTTCTCCTTCAGGACTGACGATCTTGCCCGAACAAAAGTCGAGTCGCCCAGAGTGGGTCGTCATTCGGCTCCGCCACAGTCGAGTTACGTATGACATTGACATTAGTCGAATAATTTAAAACGCAGTCGACTTGTTCGAAGCTTCGAATGATCTGCCTAATCGAATAATTAGTATTATTCGTAGTCGCGCATCGCTAGCATATAGTAGCATTTATTGTATACATCTATATACGACGTACATAAACAGCAACCTAACCATCAAGTTTTAATGTTTTGATTTTAAAGTTTTCTTGTACTTCTATGCATTGATACGTGTATTTTTATGTACTATTAAACAAATCATCAAGTGATTAAAGTTGAAAATATAATCATACCCAATTATAGTTCGTAAGGAGTAAACTCCAATCGTGCGTCGTAGCTGACACACACACACACATACTTTTTTTTATATATTTTTCGAAACAGGCGATAAAAATTTCAATAAAACCCGTTTTTTCTTATGATTTTCATTATTTGAATTATCTGTACTTATAAATAAATTTAATCAGAATAAGATTAGGTTACACACATCGACCATACATCCCAATAGATGCCGCATACGAGGGTCAAACTGAAAGTTCTTAGAAAATCAAAAACTAAGCATTCTAGCAAGTTATTAGTTTTATTATAACTTTTCAAAATAGCGTCCATTTACATCAATAC
>NJDC01004974.1:114630-131218 GCA_002245475.1 Calephelis virginiensis
CACACGAAAATGATAACCCTTTGTTGATGTATATTTTATTAATTCATAACTGATTCTTACTTTATTAGCTGTCGAATCTAGTGTAACATTTGTGACTGATAAAAAAAGAAATGGTTAAAAACTCAATAGAAACTATTTCAGGAAATGTTGATGAAACGACGGACCATGAAGTGGATTTGGATCATGCACTTTCTGTTGCAGGTAACTTAACTAAATGATAATACAAAATACGACATATTATAACTTATTATTTTATACGTCTTTGAAGTATTTGCCAGATTTCCTATATACGAATTATGTATTACTCTCGAAAGAAAAGAAACGGTGACGATAACACATTTATAACATTAATTTCGCCATTACTATTGTTTCTAAAAGTATCTTATAGCACTTTATTTTGATGATATACGAGTACACAAGTAAAATTTTGTTAACATAATCACTTGCCTATTATAATAAAAATAAAAAAGCAGCTAGCAAAATCTACGACATGAATCAATATTGTAACAATCCAATCCTTCCAACATCCCGTTTTAACCGGCTTTGAAAAAGGAGGAGGTATTTTAAGTGAGTTCTACATTTTCGATTTTCGAAAGAACGTACTTTTGAAGTGGTCCCATTCCTACATAGCCTAGATCTGATCATGGAATCCTACATAAATAGGGAAAAATACATGATTTTTGCGTACGGCCTACTAAAGAGGACATAATTATTAAAAATAAACATAACTTTATAATTTGTGATTAAAATCACTGTATTGAAATGTTTGTAGGTTAAAATGTAACGTCGAAAAACACAATACAAGATAGTTTAGCAACAATTAAGTTAATAAGTTCGGATTTCTCAATTTTAGCCTTTCTACAAAATTCAGTAGCGATAACTTTAGCATGCTTATGACGTTGACTGACGGTCTTACACCCCCGTTTTAAACAAAGCTGACCATTTTTTTTGTTATTTTAAAGTTAAAAAATCACCTGTATGAAATACCTTTATACATAAACTATTTAATATAGTTCTCATACGTGACTGACGTATAATCCACGTATAATTCTTAAAAACTTAAAAACAGCTGACTATCATTTTTAGTTTAAAATTATCTCAAGAATCGTCAGGAAAATACTTGTAGCTACATTTTTTTAACAAATTTTACCTATTGTCACCTACAGTTCCACCGTTACTTGAGTGGCTGACGCTTAGATCACTTATATACTGGGGGAAATTTATTGTTGGTCTGATTTTCAAGCGATATGAAATTACTTGCTGAAACTTGTATTATTCCCTCTAACCTCGGTCCCAATTATTCTAATCTCTATATTCTTTAATCTTAATTATTTTTTTATTTGTTGTAGGTTTTCAGTTTTTTGGTAACATTATAAATAGCTATGATAATAAATAGCTTTGATAATAAATGGAAGATTATTCATGAACGCCTACGAAACTGTTCTCATTTTAAACAAATTATTGCTACACTAAAATTCTAATACACATACGCCACGCAACATAAGACATTCGCATTAGCGGTAGATACTTTCAATGTTTTTCTTCCTCTATCTTTAATCTATGTTTGTTTTAGGTTTTGGAAGGTATAACTTGAAATACAGTTTGTGTTTGGCACTATTTTTAATATCTGTAGTAGTAGAACCTGTTGGATATTCATTTGTGCTGCCTTCAGCTAAGTGTGACCTGGATATGTCCGACACTCAGCGTGGTTTTATTGGTTCTATTCCTTATATTGGTAAGTACTGAATGTATATGATGTTTTAAAACGAATTTTATTGAAGTGAAGTTTGGAACAGGACCCATTAGATGGGCAAATTTTCGCGTCACAAGAACATTATTATTATGCAATAAAAATTATATTCTTAAAGCAGCACTTTGTAGATGTTTGATATGCCAAGTGCAGTGCTCTATTTTTAAGTCTGCGCGCTAAAAAAACTGAAACTATTTTAATATTTAACGAATGGTATTTGATAAACATAGAAAGTAGTTGCCTGGGAAGCACAGCATTTTTGAAAAACACGGTCCTCGTATTGAGTTGCTAACTTGTGATTTTCTTTACAGTATTTTGCATTTACCATGTAAATATATTTTGTAACTAATTATAAACAACCAATTTATTTCAGAAATATACTCGAAACTAAACGCAATAAGTACAGATTCCTTTGACAACACTAGTCTTTTTTATTTTCATTAATGAAAACGAAAAACTGAAAATTTTATAAGAATACTAGCTGACCAGGCAGATGTTGTTCTGCTATATTTTTAATGTGATTTTAATAAAAAAAAATTGGGGTAAGTAACCCTTATCGCTTAGGGGTATAAAAAATACATGTTGGCCGATTCTCTGACCTCCTCACAATGCTCACAAAATTTCATGAGAATCGGCCAAGCTGTTTCGGAGGAGTACGGGATGTATATATAATATAATAACAGAAAGCTTGGTTACCAATGAATTTTTTTTTGCTCCTTATGCTGGCTGGCTAAGTTAGGATACGGTAGTAGTTTTAAGTATAAACGGGATTATCGGAAACTTTGTTTTGTCTTTTATTCTTTTATCTGGCTTGGCTAGGTAGTTCAAAAAAGATTTGATAAAATCGTAACATAAAAATGAGTAATTAACAAATTTCTAAAGTTGTCATAAATAGAAATAACTGTTGATTTGTTTGATTTTAAAATATTTGTACATCATATTGTGGTATGTTCTGGACACTCATCTTCCGCATTTTTCATTTGTTTTGATATAATTTCACTTCAAAATAATGTTTTATTGTTTTATAACATAATAAAAATTATCATATTCTGTCGTAACCTTTTAAGTAACCTTTATGACAACCCTAATTTTTTAATTTTGACCTCGGACATTACTCGAAACTTCCACAGAGTTAGAACCTGAGATTTTTATGAGGGATGCTTCTAAGATAAAATTACCTTCCTGTATTAGTCAGACATTCTACTTCAGCCTAGAAATAAAATAAAAAAATAAAATATAAAATCGTGAAATCCGTTGTTAATATCGCAACTAATAAAGTTTTTTTATAAATTATACCGGAATAATATGCATTTAAGATGACTCTATCCTCCTGTTATTGTTGTAATTTGCTATGCATTATGTACTTTTTTATAATAACATTTTTCATTATTTTATGACAAAGGTCAAATGATCTTTAAATTGTATTTCTATAAAAACCATTAGAGATTGAGATTTGGAAGTTTTACTCTTACATTTTAAATAGAATAGCCTATCGCTTTATGCATGAAACTCACGATGTCACTTTTTTTGGTCGAAAAAAAACACTGTGCGGCGCCGTGAGTTCATAAGCTAACTCCGCCGACCAACCACGATGCTCGGATTAGATGTCCGATGATTTCCGAATCTGGGTATTTACTATTTGTTATTACTCTGGTATCTATTTAAGTATTACCATGTATTATAATCGTTGACTGAAACCCATAACACAAACATAAATAAATTGCTTACATTGGGGTTAGTTTCAATTTGTGTAACTTGTCCAGAGATAAAAAAAATTTAAAACCTAAATACAGTACGCCAATATCCTGTACACAATAAAGCAAGCATGGATAAAATGTTATAATTTTTATCAACAGGTGTAGTTCTGACGTCGTTTCCGTGGGGATACCTGGTAGATACTCAAGGGAGGAAGAAAATGGTTATTTACAGCTCCCTAGCCGTTGGTGTATTTAGTGTATTGTCAGCGTTCATGCCTAACCTAATTTCATTTGTAATTTTCAAGTTCTTGTCATCATTGTGGTTAGTTATTTTTTTAATTTAAAACAATTAAATATATTTATTACTTTTTGTTAAAATCTAGTATCATAATATTAATACGTCAAGCAAAAACTTTGGACCCATTTTTACGGAAATTGCGCGGACGGAGGAGTATGAAATTTAGCACACTTATAGTTTATGTGTAGGAAAAGTGCAGAACGCTAATATTTTAATAGTAATGCTTATAATGCATTGTCAAAAATAATAAGTGCATTAAATAAAAACGGGAGGTCAAATTTATAATCTTTCAAAAATATAACGTAACCTATGTTCATCAGCGACAATGTGTGCTTCTAATGATAAATTGTTCTTCGAAATCGGTTTAGTAGTTTCTGAACCTATAAAATACAAACAAACACACAAATAATCAAATGTTTCTACTTTAACATTAGGGTGTAGATGATATACTGACAGCAGCTCCACCTACCGAGTCCAATTGTATTTTTAAATCATACAGGATCCCATTGAAATGCCCATATAAAATTTCAACACAATCGATTTAGCTGTTTAGAAGTTATGTTATGAAATAGGTAAGTAGGTACGGAAAAATATTTTTTACTACTCGGTGTAAATAAGCATACACGTGGGAATAAAGCATTGTCACGCTTTAAAAAGTAGCCTATGTCTATCAACGATAATGTTGTTGGCTTGCAGTGGTATAAAAAATAAATAATATTCAATATAAACAAACTAAAAATAAAATTTTTCCTCTTTATTATTAGTATAGATTATATAAATTCTATAACGCGAACGAAAGCGGGTCAGATCGCTAGTGTGATACAAACTCACGCGGTCATCGCGTACACACCGCTTCGCGTCTGATAACTTTCCAGTATGGGTAGGTAGGTATTTTGCTTAAACTGAAAGTGTTAATTTCCTAGTATCTTTTGAATGGTTTCTTCCGTTTTAATATTTCGAAAAGTAATCTCAAGGTACGTAATAAGTAGTCGAATATTACATTAATCATTTTGATAAAGGATTAATATGAAGGTATGGATACCATGGTCCGAATATGGCCATTGGTTTTACAATGTATAAAAGTAGATATATTGCGGTAACTGTAATAGTTAGATATTAATATGTCGTAGAACATTTTTACCTTCTTTTTTTAGTGGTTTATGCAGCGCTTGCAATGAAAGACATTTTAGGTTACTTTTTTACACCTTGTGCTACATTATTAAGTTTAAGTAGGGATATCTATTTTTTTTCTGATTATAAGTATACCACACGTTCATCAAGGATAATGTTGGCTTTTAATAGTGAAATAATTTTTAAAAATAGTAAAGTATTTTCGGACCCTATTCAATAAAAACAAATAAACAAATCTGTCCTCTTTAGTATTAGTATAGATAACGATAAAAGATCACAGAAGGCGCACACACTGTATTCGAAAAGTTTGGAAACAAAGAAGTTGGTCTTGATAAATAAATTTATTATATTAAAAATATATTAAAATTTATTATGGTCGAGTTTCGATCAATGGGTGACCACTAATTGTTGAAATTAAACTATTTCTGGCGTCTATGAATATAATTAATGTATGTAGTCTGAAGAAGACTGATAATAAGATGGATACATACTTAAGGCGCAGCTTAAATCCGATTGATTCCAAAATACTAATTAGATTTACGTGAATACCTAATCATTTAGCTTTCATGTCCATTATACTTATAAATTTAGAGACATACTTAACGATGCTATACCAAAGTGCAAAGTGGAGAAGTAATAATTAAAGCATAGTACAACTGAATCGGTGATTTCTAAAAACCTACTTCTTTCATAGATCAAGTAGAAAAATAAAATTTTGGACAAACATAATAACTATCATTCACGCTGATACAACTACAAAAAAACCGACCTGAAAAATATGTCATTCTACTCCGTCCTGATTAGTTCTTTATTATGTTTTGTAAGATAGTAAATGGTTCTAAGAGGGTTTCATAATCATTGTGCTAGTAGTTTCGAGTTATACTTAATAATGCATTAATTTTAGTCTATGTTGACATCGTCATTACACCCCTTTTATGATCACGGCAAAATTAATACATGCCCAATCAAGAATTGCAAAATATCTTCTAAAAAGAACTTCCAAACAGTTCGTTATTAGCGATCGCGAAATCGCAAATATACAAAAAACAAAGCATACAGTTGAATTCATAACCTCCATTTGGAATCGGTTCAAAATAGGAATGAGGATACAGTTCCCGCACTTTAATAGTAAGGAGCAACCGGGATTGATTATGATGATAGTAACTAATAAACTATACTGGAACTTTCGAATCAAGTATTGGTTTCTACGATAGAAAATTTCGAATCCAACATTTCAACATTCACCTTTTATTATCTGAAATTATGAGCTTATAAAATAACTCTTTTTTACATTTTTTATTCTTTTTCAGCCTGGCGTGCCCAGCCGCAGTGCCATTTACTTACATAGGTGAAATATTACCACCAAAATATAGAGACATCATGCTTTCTTTAACAAATGCCATGCAAATTATGGGAACTGCGCTAGTGCCATGTAAGTATAAATAACCATAAAACATTGGATAGAAAATCTGTAACTTTTAAGTGTTTTTCAATTTATTTCACGAGTTTAGAAATTTTCACTCTAGCCTCACTGCCTGCCTGGCTGCTTGTAAGAGGTGAGCATTGGTCATCACCAACATGACCACTGTTAGTAGAGTGCAGTGGCGCAACTTGCCCGGGTAGCGATCAACCATCTTACTTACCGTTCTTTACTGTTCCTTCCGCCATAATGATAAAGTAATGTTTCAATCCGAAGGCTAGCGTAGCCGGTAGACTTGAACGTCATGTTCAACGCATTGGCCCATAGAACAACCGCACACCCCAACTTCAATGGTGCCATAGGCCAAAGTTGTCTTTTTTATGATATTAAAAGGCAAACAAGCAGACGGATTTCCTGATGGAAAGAAATTCACGCCGCATAGAGACACCAAAGGTGGTAATGGTGCGTTGCCAACCTGAGACCGGGATATTAGGCCTCGAGCAAAAGTACGTTTACCGGCTACCTTACCCTCCAAACCGGAACACGTCATGACGTTATGGCGACAGGAATAGGTAAGGCGGGGGTACCAATCCGGGTGAGTCGCTGCGAAACTCTACCACCTATTCAGATGTAACGGTGTTAGTGACGGTAAGCCAATGCTCGCCTTTTACGAGCTGCCTGGCAGGAAGGCAGATGGTCTTTTCTGCAAAGGAGTCCGGACCAACACGGGGAACCGTGTGCTTGTTCGCTGTCTTATTGTCTTACCCCAAAAACATGTTTAAATTTTAACGGTTTCTCTATTTTATGATAAATTTTCCATATCAAAACGTTGGAGATGTTTGTTATAATGGAGTAAAATCAATTCTTGTCATGTGTCCTTTGGACGATTACCTTTCTTTTACTGTGTATTTTTTTTGTCTACATCTGATGATGATTGCATGACTTGATAATTAGAATAATGTTGAGATTAATAAGTAAGTGGCTTCCTTACTCTATTAATAGCAAATATAAATGACTTTATTTTATCTGGAATAAGAGCGCGTCGCATTGGTGTATCAATATGATTTAAGTAATATTGAGATCTAATTATACGATTTCAATTTAGTTCGCCACTAATCATGTTTTTGTGACGAATTCGCGCGAAACACAGACTGAGAATAACGGGAGTGAGATCGAAAAAAGCTTACACAAATTTCTTCGATGCTTCTATCGTCTGGTAATCGAAATTCAATAATAATCAGAAGAATGAAACAAAGTTTCCTCTAAGAACGTCTTTGACAGTTATTGATAGAAGAAGGAAGAAGAAAATAGTATGTACTCGAACTTCGTGGAGGGCGGACCAATTCTCCTGATCATGTTTCGGTTGCAAAGCGAAACTACTTTGAGTTTCTAATAGTGTGTGTATTGTTGGGACTAATAAAACATTTTAGTGGTGTACGTGTGTGTGTTGTTTGCAGCTGGATATATATGGGGTATCCCTGGTTTCTGGTAAATCCAATCCATTCATAACGCCCTGTATTTCCTGTATTGTTCTGTATTAATGTTTTGGCAGGACTTTGCAAGTTCAGTAATTTTAGTTGCATTTATTAATAAAAACTCCTATTAGTATTTCATAACTGGATACTGTCGAATGAGATTTAATAATATAATTTAATAGTATAATTTTTTTATTAATTATACAATAATACAAAGCGTAATAGATATATTAAATTCACTTTTGTAGACAAATGTTACGGTGTTGGTGGTGGTTTGAAAGGTCTCGGCTTGATAAACAACGTTACCGGAACTGGATAGGTGTGTGGTTTACAAAAAGGTTTGCCGATTATTGAATTGATGAACCGTTAACTGCCAAAATGAATAATGTTTAATTGAAATAAATTATTCATAATTAGCGAATAAAATTGAAATAGTGTAAATAAAAGACGTTCTAGACGGTTGTAAGCACGCTTTCCTATAAAAGTAACTTTGGAGGAAAGTTTGCTTCCATCTTCCGATTATTAAATTTGGATTAAATCTGCGATCTAAACGGTTGCAAATTAATGTTTACAACCGACTAGAACCCCTATAAAAGTCACTATAATTTAATTGATATCAGGTTTAACACTGTTCATAATATCAGAAGTATAGTATTTATGATGTGTGGTATGCTTTGCCACAAAGAGAGTTTCTCGGATCACCCAATATTTTAAACAGTAGCAACTTATGTGTTTGTTTGATTCCTAGAGCTGAAAAAAAAATTAAGCGCCGTAAAAATACAAAAAAAACGAGTTCATTCATTTTATTACCACGTAGCGATTTGATCATTCTGTTTCCGAAAGATAACGAATGATAACGAGCTGGCCCCACATTCATTTTGTCAAAATTACCTCAAAAAAAATGTAAAAATACTTACTTTTTAAAACGAGTCATCAAAATCGGTTCGTTGTTCGATGAGTAATCGACTAATCGCGTGGCAAACGTACAAATAGAAAGGTGGAATAAAACCAGTCAAATTGATAACCCCTTTTTGAAAATGGCTAAAAATAAAACGTTATAAAGATGTGGTAAAATAAGTCAGAAATAATGAGTTTTTATTTTTGTTTTCTGCAGTGATCGCTTGGGCCATACTTCCACTGGACTTTAGTGCTGACTTTGGTTTATATTATTTTCGCCCCTGGAGACTTTTAACTATAGTTTATGGTAGTCTTTTCATTATTAGTGCATTTTTGTTATCTTTCGGACCTGAAAGTCCAAAGTATTTGATTTCACAAGGAAAACACGATGAATCTTTAGAAGTCCTGAGGAAAATATACGCTGGGAACAAAGGGAAGCCTCCAGAAGATTATCCAGTGAGTTTTGTTTACAATAGTTTTAAAATAAAATTGTATATCTATATGAAAAAAATGATTCCCCATTTCGCGTGGTCATCGCATCACGCTTGAACGGAAATAGCAGTTAATGTCCAGCGCTGTGAAGTTCGCTGAGTCTGCTAGTAAAAATATAAGACAGGACGACTTTCAGTAAACTGCCGTACCACTCTACCGGCGTGGCAGCTTTTTCTGATTTCACCGTCTTTCAAGTTTCTTACACTGTATTTAGGCTGTTACAAAAGTAAAAAACGGTTAACGTTGAAACTCGATTCCATACAAATTCGAAATTGGAAGTGGACATGTCATTTTAGCTACTCTTAAACACAGTAAGTACTAGCGGTTTATTAAAATTTAGTTCCAAAAAATTCAAGGAATCCAATAAAATAATATATTTCTTATTATTAACCTAATGTTAATATTTCGCTAATATTGTGTTCAAGAACACCTAGAATGACATATTCGATTCCAATTTATATTATTGTTCTTGGTTCCAATTTGGAACTGCTGGTTGTAAGTACATATTTTGTTGTAGGAATATTCTTTGTATTTTTCGAATCAAATTTTTGCATTAGCTTGACACAGGACAGAGCTCTATCGTGAGTTTACGGCGCTATACTCTCCGTAAACTATTTGTATAAAAACTTTAAACAGCGCTTGTACTAGTAGCTAAGAAAACAAAATTTTTATACCAAAAAACGCCATGATTTTCGATAAGTAAATTACCAAACGTAATCTAAATAACTCAGGGTAAAGGATCAGGACTTAATAAAGTATATATTTTATCTGCAACAAAATGTAGGTTTTACATTAAAGAATGAAAAATCGACAACTCATTTTAGAAGAATCTAATATTAACGACTTAGTTATAGATCGAACTTTGTTTTATATAAAACTTAAATAAGTTTGAAAATCTCAGTATATAAATAAATATCAATGGAAAATTACAAAAATTAATACTAACCCCAAATAAGCAAATGCTTGTGTTAGTCAACGATTCTAACGTAATGAAATACCTAAATATATAAGTTCTCAATAATACGTAAAATACAAAAATCTCGTATCACAGTGACAATGGTTGAAATCCTTTAAAACACATTGGCTACTGGACACTGGCTTTTTCATTTTTGTTTATGTATTTGGTTGGTATAGGAATATGTTTAAAGTAAATTTCATACCGATAAGTGATAACAATGTCACATCTATAATGAATTCATAATTAAACATCCCTACTGGCAAACTAAATTGAATCAGTATCGGCGTTTTTTTAGACTTGTATCTTATATTATTAATACTTTTGATTAATTTTTAACATTTTAATTTATTTTAAGAAAATTAAATCACATATAGTTAAAAATGTGTAAATAAAAACGGCAATATTAACATTATGTTCAAAGATTATTAATTAATAAGCAATTTAGTAATAGTAAAATAATGTAATTATATTATACAAAACTAAAAAGGACGATCAAAAAATTCATGTTACTATAATTACTTTGGAAAAATAAAACATTAAACATAAAAGAACATTCAACTCATATCAACATTAGAATGATATGGTAGAACAGTCTGTGCCGGATGAGCTAGTATACATCTGGTCAAATCAGAATTTGAATTACATCAGCAATCTAGATTGATGGTTGCCAGCAAGTTGACCTTTAGTGAGCGCTCTGATTACATCCGTCTAAAAGCCAATTAAGGTGATCACTGTGTTTCTATAAAAGTTGCTTTTGTCAAGATGCAAATGAACGAATCGAAATATTAAATTTCAATGAGTAAATGTTAAAGTTAAGGTAATGTATTTAAATTATATCATCCAGAAATTATATCATCAATTATATTATCCAGATTATGGAGACAGGCTGTGCTACCAATTCAGACTAGTAACCGCAAATCTCTACCTCCTTGTGTTACAGCCAGTTTCTGAAACGCCAATCATTTTTAATTAATGGTTCATCTCTTCTTACTAGTTGTTTAACATAAGTTAAGCTTCCAAACCAATTTCGGAAACAGTCTGTTAGGTGAGGTATTGTTAGTAACAGAAGAGCCAATAGATATGAAAAAAAAGTATTTATTTTACTTGAACCATACAATATGTTGTGATGCACGTGCCTCCTCTCTTAAGATATGCTTGGTACGAACAGATTTGACCAAAAGAGCCTAGGATCAACATGGTTTGCGTCCATCAAAATTGTTTAAATGTACAAACTATTTTAGTTGTTACAATTATTGTTAAGTGTTTAAACCGACGAATATTGCGGGTTAGGAGTCTCTATTACAGTCCATATTATATTTAGACTAGCTGCCTATTCCGGCTTTGCTCGGATGGTAATTTTTTTGATCATAAATTGAGATGTAAGTTATCCTATCTTTCAAGTTGGATCAAACTGCACCCGGTGTGCAAATTTTACTGAAATCGGTTATGTAGTTTAGGAGTCCATCGCGGACAAACAACGTGACACGTAATTTATATAATATGTTAAGATTAAGATAAGATGTAAGTGAATACTGCCATGAGAGCTAATTTTTATTTTTAGGTCAAGAAACTAATAATCCCAGAAGAAAGTCACAGAAAAAAACTGTCATTTTTGGATACCATCCGCGTACAGTCACTACCACTATTGACGCCACCGTATGTTAAATGGATGTGCCTAAACAGCGTTTTGTTTTTTGGAATATTTGCTACGTGAGTGGAACTTATTTTTAACCGACTTCCAAAAAAAGGAGGAAGTTTTCGTTTGGCCACTGTATTTTTTTATATATTGTTTAATACCGAACAATTTCGAATTGGTCCCATAAAAACTTAATTCTGGTAGGGCCGTTAGTTTTTATTTTACGAGCATTTTTTATCTACTTTTATCCCGATTCATTCATTTCAATTATCCCCATGTCTATTTTTATGAAATTAAATCATATTAGCAATGAACTAAAAGTAATTACGTTAAATCACCGACTTTAAAAAGTAAAAAAAAATAAATATTTTATATTAATTATATATTTAGCGATTTTATTTATTAGAATATAATTACTAGTTTAAGGCTTTTTTACACAACTGTACCCAAGAAAAGGGACGAAGCAAAAGACACGGTAATATTATCTATACAGTTTTGTAACTCGGCCGTGTCCTTGAAATAAGTGCCTACAGAAGCGCGGTACATCTTACCGCTTACGCATGAGATAGGGCTGTCTCTGTCGCCTACCAACAGTTACCTAAAGTCTGTTTTTCCTTAGGAGTCCAATTTGGTAAACAAACACCACTTGATAGAAAAAATCAAAGTTTCACATTAATCTCACGCACTGAACTAAATGTTATTGGTTTTACATATTCAAAACTTAGTTACACTGAATCTGTTTCGAAATCATCAATTTAACACATAAAATTTGCAAAAAAAAATATTAGAAATTGAAATCTATTTGCACAGATAAGTAACACAATATGAACTTGATATATAGAACTTTAGATTGTCTATGAAATTTATAGACATGGGCAATGATGAATGCATTCGAATGGTAAATTGAATGATTCTTTTGCAATGATAAACAGTTTTGAGTATCTTCACGCCCATATCCCCGAAGAGGTAGGCAGAGATACAACCAAGGCACCCACGACTAGCCGAAGATACTAAGTCCCACAATGTGATAGGTGGCAAGCCTATCGCCAACCGGGCACAATTCCAATCCCGACCAAAATTTTTTTTTATTAGAAAATTGGAAAAATCCAATTTTCTTTTTATAAACAGTTTTGAAATTAAAATAAATGGCTTGTAATTATTTTTTAAACAGTTTAAATCTTAGAATGTTGTTTTGTGGAAGGCAATTTTTTTACGAAATATAGGCTTCCAATCGGTTTTAAGTAATCGACTCCAAGAAATAATTAAAATCATAATCAAAATCAATCAATTTTTATTGACTGGTTTTTTTTTTGAGATAAATACCTTAAATGAGAATATATATATAAGAAAATATTTATAATTTTGCAATCTATTTGATATAACTGTTGATTAACAGAAAATAATATAACAGTCTTTTAAAAAATAAAAAAATATAACGACTTCAAGTAATCGATTCTAAGGAGTAGCCAGGTGTTTTAGATCATTTGTTGTCATTTGTCTGGTGGCCTCGCCTGTATATTACGAGTGTCCAAGTGTTAGGATTTTTAACCTCATTTGGTTTTGCTACTGACTTGTGTTTACTTTGTGACTGAGTTGTGTTTTTTTGTAATGGAATAGCTTTAATAAGTAGAAAAATTTCTTTATTTATATTTATTAAATGGTGATTTAATTATTCATTCGAAATAAGTTTCAAAATGATAAATAAACGAAGCAAGATGTTTCATTAAAACAAATGTAAACTTATATAGTCTGTTTTTTTTAAAAATCCGATTATGTAAACAAACCGCACATCATAGAAAAACGTCGAAGTTTCACACCAATCATATTCATTAAATTCAACATGAATGGTTCGAAGTATTCTTTCGCTCTAAGCAGAACGTTTAACACTAAAATCTGTTTCGGATTTACCATTGTAACACATTAAATTTAAGTAAGGTTTCGGTCAGTTTTTAACTTTTCTATAAACAATGCTTAGTGACTATTAAGTTTGTAAAAGTAAACAATGACGTTTACGAGTTCAGGTCCTATTGTAGTTTGCTAAAACAAAAACAATAAAACGCAGATAACGTGTCTTATTCTCCATTATAATTAAGTAGTGCCACCTTTCTTAGTCTTTCGATCAGTTTTTTTACTTTCCTATACAAAATGTGATGCTATTATAGTATTAAGCACGAAAAAACTTTCCGTAATATTTTTGTAATATGTCATTTACTTATCTAATAAAATAGCAGCTACAACAACCAGTGCCAACCGGGCACACGTCCAATCCCGGGCACCGCCATTTCCATTAGAAAACTCAAAACACACGCTTTCCACTTTTCCCCTGTCGCCCGACCCGGGGATCGAACTCGGGATCTCAAGAAGCTAAGTCCGACGCCAAACCGCCAGACCACAGTGGATCAGATTTTAAACGTGTTTTTTATTACCAGTTTTCCCAAAAAAATTATGTCATTCACCACTTTCATTATTTTCTTACCGAATATACACTATCCATTATGTTTTGGCAAGAAAGAAAGATGAACAAACATACTTTCCCTTATATGATATTACTATTATGAATATAGCACTATTTACTATTTACTAATAATTAACAGTAGTATGTCATTCTTGTTCATTCGGTCTTTTGATAATTCCCAACCCTATTCATTGTCTACGGCTTCCTAATGTCACTTTTCCGCCCTTGTTGTTTACCAAATTGGACTCCTAAGAAAAAAAAGAAATTGCCCATGTAGTTTTGAGATTGTAAATTTATTACTTTTATTTATTAGCACAGATAGGTACTTAGTAACAATTTAAAATATTAATATGATTACTAAAATACTTTGTGAGTTGAATAGAAAGTGTGCAATAAAAATGCAAGTGGTTTTTTTGATTGACAGATTTAATTAAAAAACCATGATTATGTATGTGACTTTATTACAAATCGGTGTTATAAATTTGCGACCGAAAAATATTTGTGCCTTAACTGAGATGTACGAAATGCTTTGTTATTATATTTGAGTGGATAAAAAATCCGCATTCGAATGTAAAGTGTGATGTAAAATTGTTTTGGGAAACATAGACAAGGAGGAGAAAAAGGAATATATTTTACTTGATTATAGATACCTGAAGCTAATTTACAATTTATATGTTTAGTTTTAAGTGAAGTTTGGAATATAGCCTCCATTTTGTCTATGTATTTCATGACATCATCGCTGGGTACAATTAAAAAGTTTGCGAAGTATTCTTACTATAGTCCCGGTACCTAAAATAATAAAAATAATCTATAATCTAAAAAAGCTATCTCTGGGTGCGTTATTGAGGAATTCATGCAACCAAAAACAGTACAATATATTCTACTTATCATGTTAAATAGCTACTTGTACTTATTTCGAGTAAAAATTCCCACAGTTACTCATTGAAAACCAGCACACCGTCCGTTCGTCACTGCGGCACACTCGCTATTGTAGCGTGCCGCCTACATGCCCTGATCCGAACGCGTAGGTATAGCTCGCGCGTCGTCCTTTTATATGAAGTTAGAATACTGTATAGATAATATTACGGTGCAAAAGACGTGTGAACAAGTATGAGAGACAGATAGCGGAACGCTACCTAACTTACCCGCACACATCCCCGCCGATAACTTGAAATGAGTTCAACGCAACTACATGTTGCCTGCTTCGAAAGCGCATTTAAATTTGGCTTGGACTGTATCTTTTAACATTAATTATTGTGCAATGTGCAAATGCAAACAGCTATTTTACATTACTGCCTTTTAAGGTTATATATAGTGGTTATTTATAGTTATGTATTGATTTTTTTATTGTTTTAGAGTAAATGGATTATATATTTGGTTACCAGATGTTTTAAATCAAGTTTTGACGGGAGACGCAGTAGATGTGACTGCCTGTGATACTATTTCACAAAGGTTGAATGGAGTAAGTGGCCAAGGGCGTTTTTAATATTTTGTGGTATTTGAACCAGCTACAAATATTCATAAAAAATTTTTTTAAGTGAAAACTTCTTTAGCAGCACTAAATGACATACAACTGATGCCTATTAGTTAAAATGTCTTTGTTTTTACTTTAACTTGCTATACTTACTAACCCATCTATCTGTTAAGAAAACGGTTGCAAAAGATATAGTATATATGATGCTAATTAAATACATTTAGCCGGTTCCAGAACGTTGTAAACATGCCTTCCAACAAAGATAACCATCGAGAAAACTTTGTTTCCATCTTGCAATTATTATATTAAATTTGGATTAAATCTAGAAGTCTAGATGGAATCAATGTTTACAAAAACTGTTTACAATCGTCTAAAACCCCTTTTAGTTGCTTCGAATTTTTTACATACAATTTAGTAGTACACCCAATAATTTCATTGAATATTTCGAACTTATTGCAAAATTTAAAAAAATTATCGTTTGAAATCAAAAGACGTAACATTCTCGCATCGCTCCTATACCTCCGCTATATCCAGGTTTTTTCTATTGAAGACTTTTAACGAGCGATACAATTTACAAAGCGCCTAATACATGGATGTTAATCAATGAACGTATGGATGTTACGAGGGTGGATCCAAAAGTTCTAAACCCGACCAAGAAATGAAAGAAAAGTGGGTCTAAATTTATTTTTATTTTTCAACATAGTCTCCATCTATCTCAACACACTTCTTCCACCTGACCTGCAACTGTCCCCTCGAAAAAAAAAGATGCCGGAAGGTCGGCGAAATAGTCGTTTACTGCGACTATCACCTCATCTTTGGTCGAAAATTTCGAGCCACCCAAGTGTTTTTTACATTTGGAAATAAATGATAATCCGAGGGGGCTAAATCTGGCAAATAAGGTGGGT
>NJDC01004975.1:0-17411 GCA_002245475.1 Calephelis virginiensis
TTTATAGTTTGACCTTTCGGTAAATAATCTACAAAAATAATGCCCTTCGCATCCCTAAAAACAGAAGCCATGACTTTGTTAGTCTACAAAACGACCTTAGCCTTTTTCGGTGTAGGAGAGTCTGATCTTTTCCACTGTTTCGATTGTTGCTTTGATTCAGTATGGTGGTGAACCCAGCTTTCATCCATGGTAACAAATCTAGACAAAGAGTCCTCGGGATCAGTCTCAAAAAGTTTCAAACAGTCTCGCGAAATTGCGTATCGAACTCGTTTTTGTTCAGCTGAAAGCAACCTTGGGACCCAGCGAGCAGAAACCTTATGGAACCACAACTCTTCCGTTATTATGTGTTGCACCCGGCCATAACTAATGTTTGTTATCTCAGCCATCTTACCAATGGTCAAACGTCGGTCACCCAGTACGAGATCACAAATTTTATCGATGTTTTCTTTCGTGGTAGAGGATGTAGGCCTGCCACTCTAGGATCATCTTTAATGCTCTCACGACCGCGCTTAAACAATTGCCTTGACCGCGCTTGCATGACATAATTGCCTTATTTGATAATTGCCCTAAAATTTCTACTTATTGCAATGTTATTGAAAATTGGGTCAGATTGCTTCAAACAAATAATCACAGAAAAAATATATTGTGCAGTATCGGAATCAGGATCCTGTTTCTCGTATAGACGTATTTTCGCACTTAACACATACAAAATGTTTGCATGTGTGTGTGCTGCTATAGGCTGCACTACCTAAAAATTAATATATATACAAGAGAGAGTGTTATTAAAATATTGTTATTTATAATATATTCGTTACATTTTAATAAAAAGCTCATTATTCAGTTATTTAGGTAATTGCTGATTTTTCATATTATTTATTTGACTTAACCGGTCACACAGACTTGCAAGTTTGAAATCCGAAGCCGCTATTATTATAAATACATTAATTGATTCGTGACGATATTTTGTGTTAAGTGAGTTGTGATTTCGGCGCATCATTCCAATTTAAAGATTACGGTGTTTAACTGGTCCCAAGTGTTTATATTTTTACAAAAGGACGTTCGGCGTATTATAGTTACGCCAGAAAACTTTTTAGGTTATCTTGCTTGTGATTTTTAGAAAATGGTGAAATCGGTGAATTTTGTTTAAAATGTCCGTAAACGATAATACAAAAATGCCAAATGAAGACATGAATGTGATTTATAACAGACACAAAAAACTATTGATGAAATGATAGAAAAATAAAGAATTAAATTGTTAAAAAACATTTTCTGTTTTACTTGTTATTTTCTTTGCGTGACATAGTTGCCTTATTTGATAATTGCCCCTAAAATTTCTACTTATTGCAATGTTATTGTACCCTTCGCGTATATAAGTGTTTTTTGTAAGTTGAATAAACGATATTGTGTTTTCTGAATTTTAGTGGCAATTTGTTTTTTTATCAAGAAATTAAAAAGTACGAGTATTTAAATATTAAATATAAAAAGAATCCCGTTCCTAGTAGTTTTCGTTTGCTATACCTACGGGGCGCCACTGTCTCTTAGCTGTGTAAGGCTATGGTTGCATATATTGTATATGTAGTTACAATTCTTCTCTGTGAGTAATATTGTTCTGTGATCGGAATGAAACTGCGCACAATAAATCAATATGATACATACTAACAAATGACAGTAGATTTTAAAAAGATGTCATATCTCCATGTAGGTTAGGCCACGAACTTTTGGATCCACCCTCGTAATTGCTATGTTGAAATTAGTATGTAGAGTAAGTAACAAATAATGTAAGATTTCACAAATAAAGATTTAGATAGAGTACACGCAAGTGAAAAGAATAAAACAAGTATCAAATAGTACATATTTCAGTTGCTTTTTAGAAGTATTGTATTTGTTGATGTTCCGCCTTTTTATATTAGTTTACCTTTTTATATTAGTGTATATAAACTAAAACTCCACTTCTACCATCCTCCACTGTTAATTGCTTAAAACAAACAAACAGTCAGACGAAGATTCTGGGACACCTTATGATAATGAAAAATCAGAATAAAATTCTGATATAAAATATAACACAAACACAAAGATAATAATATTAATAATAAAGGTGTTTTGCCAACGTTAGGCAAGGTCGTGTTTATCAATTTTAGAAAAATATTTCAGTGTTATCTGCTAAAAACTGAGTAATAATATGCTAAACAATTATTGCAAAATGGCAAACAATTTTGAGCACTTCACACACTGAGCCACATGTTGGTCCAACGTGTAGAGGCCTACTTTACGATATGCTGATAGTGGGACAGTGACCACTGAAACCCGAATTGTTGACCCAAACATGTGGGCTCAATGCAGACTGCGGCGACTAGCTATGTTGTTTTCTTAATAACCAAACCGCGATGGTAAAATGTGCAAGATTTATGTAAATGTGTCAGCCTCCAAGCAATAGACATTGACATCGAAAGTAAATGGCAACTTTCTAATCAAATCTAATTCAAAGGAGTAATCTATAAGCTGAGAAACTAATGACGTCATAAGCCTAACAAAGTCCTCGCTATTGAAGTCGCAGAATTTCTGGGCATCGCTAGGTCTACCTAAAATAACGTCACTACTTTTTTTTAACACGAGGAAATGTAATACTTGTACCTATGAATATGTTGGCTATTGGCCAATATAATTAACATATCTGCAGATATAGATAGGCCTTTAAGTTTTGTTGCGAAGTTATTTTCATTAATTATTGCAAAAAAGGAGTGATTGTCTAATTACTGATCTAAAGTAGGGGAGGCCAAGGTGAGTTGTAATAGATGAGAGTTGTGACATCGTTGATTTTTTGGAACCTATTACCGGATATTAAGCTGGCAATACGTACGACAAAATTAAGTATAAGTTTATCAGTTCAAGTCTTGAGCTAGAAACCCTGCACTATTGCGAATTCACAAACAGTTTATAGATTCCCAAAAATCGACGATGTCACTACTCATCTTGGTCTCCCCTATCCCTATCTTTTACATTAGATAAGTTATTAATATTGGCCATATTGGCCATATGTGAATAGGATTTAGTGCTAGACGAACTCGGAAGTAATAAATAGAAAGAAAGTACACAAAATGTTAAAAATACGTACAGACTCGACTCTTAGTTTCGTTTAAAATATTAATTCAATCATCACAAAATAAAAAAAAGACAAAATGTTATAATTACCTGAGTCGACCCCGTACTAGACATCAAAGGATGCTGTATGTGTATTATAGCTGACTGCATCTTCTGAGGGTTAAGAGGTTGCGGAGGGTTAGTCAACTGCTGCGCCAGCAACTGATTCGTTGAGGCCTGTGCCGAGTGTGTGTTGTGAACCTAATGGTATATACTCTTACATTACTGGCGGTAGTAACAAATTTTGAAAAAAATATATTATTCTTTCTTTAAAACTAACGCTCATTTTGTTGATGTGTTTTAATAAAGAGTTGTTACTTGAATAATCAGACGGACTCTCTAAAGGTAAAAAAAAAATCATGTCGCCTATAAACGTCGAAAGCTGATACCAAGATCTTACGGATATTTACAGCCTACCCATTGGGAAGTATCCCAAACAGTGCATAATGACACTATGACAGCGGTAATAAGTACGGAGGTACCAATCCAGTTTTATAAAAGTGATGATTAAAATAGGATTATTTGTTGATTGATGTTGTAATTTGACAATGCACATGTTTTTTAAAGTTCCGTTACTGTTGAAAACCTTTAAGTTATCGAAAAAACATGAAATTCGTTTGTGACTAAATTCAATTAGTTACAGTGTATAGTGTTGGCGCTGTAACATGGCGCGTATGACAAGACTAACCGTTAATTTCAATTTTTACTGCGATTAAAAATCAAGTAGTTGCAGTTACAGTGTTACAGCTGCAGTAAATTGAATTGTTCTAGAAAATTAAGCAGTTATATGTACAACAACGAAATGACTCAATGCCTTAAACTTTTTTATGTAAGCTAAGAAAAGTATAGTAAAGATTTTTATTATTTTTTATGCTACACAAGACGTGATATGTATCACCTTGTTGGTATCGTTTCTAGTGACAATGTTTTATTGATGTAATCTTTATTGATAAATAATTTTCGGTCTGTCTACAAATTCATTTTCAATTATTTGCGTTGAAAATATTATGTAAAGCATACTATCTATGATATATCTTTTAGCTTTCACTTTATACTGATAGTTATATATCAACATAATATCTGATGTCATTCGAACCATGCTGGCATAGTAGTGTAGTACATATTTCGTATTTTATATACTTATAATAAAACTTTCAAAAAACTCATTGGAATTAAGGATTATTAATAACATTTGTAATAAGGACAAAAATATTATTCACACTTTCAGTTTAAGAAAACATGCATTAAGATTTTAGTGACAGTTTAGAGTTCGATGAAATATTGCAGTTATTTTTTGTATTACCTGTGTTAAAAAAAAATCATCAACAAAGATGTATCAGCACATCAATCATTTCGATCTCTCCATTGATCAAATCACAATATACAAATGAACCAATGACTACTATGCGTTTTTACAGCTCCATTAGCGAGATTGTCCCGCTGTCGTAAGGATCCCGTTGGTGTCACTCAAAATATTGCACAGCTCGGAAAAACAATTGTAATTTTGCCTCGAATAGTCCGTCGCCACAGCGAGGCAGGGCGTTGGCGAACGAAAATTAGGGTGATAAACTCTAATATTGTTTCATCTAAGCCTAGTGGCTCCGGCTTCGTTTAAAATCCGTTCAGTTTGTATGGAAAAAAAAAGTAAAAAATAAAAAAATATATGTTGATTTTCCTAGTTTCCTCACAATCGAACGGGATAGAAAAGGTACCCTATGTCCGTCTTCTGGTTCTAAGCTACCTCTCTATCAATTTTCAGTCAAATCGATTTCCGAGCCGTTCACGAGTTATAAATAGTGTATCTAATACGACTTTCTTTTGTATATATAGATACCACTCTCACCTTTTGTATTTTCTGAAGGCCTATAGATTGGCTGGTAGATAACACGAAACATATTCAACACGCGTTTTATGTAGCATATGAAGTAAATATATGTAAAACTAAAATGTTGCTCGGGATTGGATATGTGCCCGGTTGGCGATAGGCTTGCCACCTATCACATTGTGGGACTTCGTCTAGTCGTGGGTGCCCTGATTGTGCATCTGCCTAACTCTTCGGGATATGGGCGTGAAGATACTTACTTACTTACTTACTTAAAGCAGCATCAGTTCGTACCAATTTCTAAACCATCATTAAACTTGCACTGTATACAATTCTTCCCGATATACCCTAGCGAATTCTTTTGAAGCTAAGCTATTTCATTGCTTTCGTTTAAACACAGCCCTCGTCAAAATTATTGTTTAAGTTTATGAAAATGTATGCCATAGAAAATCCCAAATATCTAATTAGCATTACAATGATGACTATGTTAACATAACTTAGACAACTTACTTGTGGAGACAACCGAGGAGTTGTAGGTGAAGGTTGTTGTTTAAGAGCCGTCTCCACTGCCACGCCGGCCGCTGTTGGAATATTGGCAACATTGCCGACCGTTGCAACATTGCCCACTGTGCCAACATTACCCACAGCACCAACTGTACCCACGGCTCCCACAGTACCCACAGCACCCACTACAGTCCCTACCGTTGCCACGCTGCCAACGTTTCCCACTTGTTGTAATTGTGCTTGCTGTAGAAATGACAGAAATTCAATCACTATGATGAAAATAAAACAATTATAAATAATAATATAAACAACATATGATTATTGTATGTATTAAATCATCTGAATCATGTATGTATTCATTTCAACCAATCAACCATTTTTAACCCCTACGGGTACAGCGGTGTCATACGTTTGACGTCTCTCGACGTGTGTATGTGAAAAAATTAAAATTATAATCTAGGACAGGACGTCTTTCGTGCCAGCTAATAATAATACACAAGTTAACTATATGATATTATGGTGTTATTATAATATATAATTTTATTATTTAATATAAGATCCAAACGAAAACTTTTAAAATTATTCAAATTGTACAAAATATATACATACGAACTAATTATTTATTTATTTTACACTTTATTGTACACGTAATAGAAAATTGACAGCGAGAAAATATAAATATTGTACAAAAGGCGATCTTATCTCTTACAAGAGATATCTTACAGCTAACCTAAGATAGAGAAAAACGATACAATATAAAAAGCGATAGGTAGACAGTGTACAAGCTTTAGATTAAAGAGATAAAGAAACTTAATTAAAATTATAAACTATTCTACATAGATACTTACTTAATACTAAATATGTATATTCCAATAACAAAAAAGGTAAAAAAAAAACTAATATAAATGTTATACCTACAAGTTCTAACAACAAGTGCTACCATAATGGACTAAAGGAGTAAAACAGTTTTCTGTTCAAAGTAACTATACGTCTATAAAATATAATCATTGGATGGAAAGCATAAATCACAAAAATAAAACACTCACCAAAATGGGTAACTGTCGCGTGGTCGTGTGAACATTTGGTGTTGCTATTGTCGAGGTTCTGTAAATTCACAAAATAGCTTATTGTGAGTACTGGAAATTACCACAGTTTGTAGTTTTATTATTGATGAATTTATTAAATATACTCACACTACAGGTATTGTGGTGGCATGAGTTTGAACGGTGGAGCTACTGGCAGCCGCAGATCTTTGTTGTAATAACAATTGTTGTGACTGCTGAAAGAAAACAATTTTCTAGTGTAGTGTAGTGGGCAACGCAAAAACATTACAAACTTTTTAAATAGTTTTAGATTGGTTACACACAAATGGCAAAAAAAGTTATACAAAATAACATAAGTAAAAAAGTATTATATATCAATACATATTATAAAACAAAGTCCCCCGCCGCGTCTGTCTGTCTGTTCGCGATTTACTCGAAAAGTACTAAAAAAAATTTCATTCTGTTTTTAACAATGGATAGAACAATTCTTGAGGAAGATTTTAGTGTATAGAAAGTTTATGTTTTGTACAAACCAACGATATTAGTTCAATATGTCGGCAAAAAATAAGCCGATCGGGAGCTTTCCTCGAAAACGCTGCCAAAACCTTTTAGTTTTAACAAACAATGTTTGGTGGGATTTTTCCTCTTCTATAGATCTCAAAAAAAGTAAGCGGTGGTATATGTCTAACTTTAAAGAATAACCCACAATAACCTTTTTTTTTTTATTTATTTAAAACAGTGAAATGAAGGGTTACTTTAGAACATATTTTTAACAGTATTAACCCTTAATCAAATAAATCTGTTAGATACGTTACGCGTGTAATTTTGATCAAAATTGCCTTTTACACTATCAGAAAAAAATTAACAAGTAATGAGTTATCAAAAAGTTAAAATCTCCGGGCGCAAAATTAAATATCGTTGAAGTGTAGCAAAGACATGCGCGCTTACTGCGCCCCGCGGTTTCACCCACGTAAGTCCCAATCCCGCGGGAACTCCGGGATAAAAGTAACCTATATGTTATTCTGGGTCTTCAGCTACCTACATTCCAAATTTCATCGTTATCGGTTCAGTAGTTTTTGCGTGAAAGAGTAACAAACATCCATAATGACATCCTGACATCCAGACATACTCACAAACTATCGCATTTATAATATTAGTAGGATTTTTATTCTTGAATAACCAAAGCGAAGCGAGGGCGGGCAGCTAGTATTAATCTAAAAATATCTGTGATGCATATCGGAGGAACCCTAAGTTAATTATGGACTAATGTTTCCTGTCGTTAAATTTTTTCTATAAGTGTAGTCAAACTTTGCTCAAGTATGTATAGCCGTCTCGCAGGAAAAAACCTCAAATTTCAACCTCAGATTAAAATCATTAAAAATGTTTAAAATTTATTTAAAAAAAATATTATGATATACATACAATATTTCAGAAATGTTATGCTTATTTATTGTCAGAACAGCCAAATAATATTTTTTTAATATAGCGCTAATTAGCCCTATATATTAATTATTAATACATTCGACCAAAAATAAAAACTAGTGGTCGCCCATTGGTCAAAATTCGACCATAAGTTGATAAGAACGCCATCTTCATTTCTTAAGACCAACTACTTTGTTTCCTGAATACTTAGTGCGCCATCTGTATTTTTTTACCGTTAACATCAATATATTTGTTTGCGTGTGTCAAATGCATGGAAGTGTGGGTAATGTTATATAAGTGTGCCAAATTTCATACTCCTTCATCAGCGCAATTTTCGTAAAAAGGGGTCCAAAGTTTCGGCATCACGTATTAATATATAGATAAATTTTGATATGAATGTTAATGAAAATAACATCGCCTCTCGTGGTACAGCGGTCCGGCGGCGGACTTGATTTTCAAAAAAAAGCAGAATCAAAACAACACTTACTAATTCTCTCATTCCTCCTGTAAATGAGACTCTAGGTAGTTGACCCGGGACTACGTGTTTTATTCTAACAGATTTACGCCCTTCTTCTGTGAATATTTCCGTAAATTGTTGTATATATTTGTTCGCTTGAACACGTGATCCTGAAAAACAATTGGTTATTTAGTACCATCATTCTAATTTCAAAAATATTTTAGCAAAGTATTACTATTTATAGGGAAATATTCTCGATAGTATCGTTATGACTGACATGCATATTCGCGATCGCAGAGAGCGTGCGTTCTTGTAGGGACCAGATGTTGCCCACGGCTATGCCAGAGTGTTAAAACTATTTTTCTCTCCGGCGCGAACCCGTTTTGATATGTCAATCTTCAGTCTCTTTACTATTTCATATTTGTATACACAAAAATTATGCTATAGCATCACTTCATTGTGCCGTAAAAGCACGAACAAACACGCTTTCACGTTTGTAATATTACTATGGATAAGATTATGACAAATCCAAATAAAATTATTTAATTTGCAAATTCCGCAAATAAATAATTTTATTTGGCTTTAAGTATGGATTTCTGCTTAGTAACTCCTTCCTCTAAAAATTATATTATGATAAGTTTGATCGCTTTAGTATCAAAATTCAGTGAGAAAATAGTAGAACTGAGGATGCAAAAGGGATATCTCATGGAATGTTGTGGAAGGTGTCTGAAAGAGGATATATGGATCAATTGTTTTTGCTCCTAAAGATCGTAGATAAGTCTTTGATTCTAGACCAAACGGTTTTCTTTGTTAGATCTAGACAAAGTGTTTATCAGGGTTGTACGTAAGGAACTTTGGGGCATTATTGGTCAGATCGTGGGATAGACGGGTTCCTGCTGCATACTGCAGTCTATGTATTTAGACTGTAAATAACGGTGCACGCGCGGGTGGATGGCAACATATCGCTTTGCTTGGATGTTAACATTGGCGTCAAACAAGGCTGTGCGTTGTCAGCATGCTTGTTTATCTCATATCTGGATAAACGCTCCAAAATATGAGAATGCATAATATGTAATGGATAACTAAGTCGTGAACTGCCTGCTTTACGCAGGTGATGCTATACATTCAGGCTTTACTTCCTTCGAGCTGCAAAAACTGGTCGCAGGTATAAAGGACAATTTTACAGAAAGTCTTACATTTAAATACAAAGAAAACTAAAGAAAACCAAATATTTGAATGTTGATGAATGTTACCTAAGCTTACCAGGACTTAGGTATACTGGGGCTTTACCGGGATTGACTCCGAAACTCCGTAAAAACTCATACTGATACCTATTTTTTTTTTCATATAATAACAATACTGTTTGACATCAGTCCTAACAGTGACGCTTTAAGGTCTCAGCACACCTATTAACTCGGAAAGGGGTCGTCACCGTATCGCCTCGAGCCGTTCTTTATTGTTTGTATGAAACTCCATACTGCAACGCACACTAATCGGAATAGTAACATAATTGCCTCGCCTCGGAACAGGCTCGCGGTAGGCGACCGTAAGCGCGGTGTCGTTTAGGCGTAGCCGAGTTGACGTACAGAAGCTGCTGATACTGTTTGGATATGTGCATACGTTAAGTTGACGCCTGGTTGACGGCAAGGCGAAAGGTGATACGGTGATGATCCCTTTCCGAGTTGGTATGTGTGCTGAGAATAAGGCGAACTTATTACATTCAAAATAAAGTCGCATTTCGACATATTATATCAGGTATATTATAAATAATAAACAGGTATAAAATTATATTTCTTTAATATGTCACGGTACTGATATGGTAATGACTAAAAAATATCAAAACATTTTTGTACTTTCTAAAAATACTTGTTCAAGCGGCCTATTTGAGGGAAATTGACAGATTTACATTTGCTTGGAATAATATACACTTCCTAATGTATATTTCAAAATATACACAATTTTGCTACAAAGGGAGACAGAGATGTCAGAACTACCATTCCGTATATTTAGATTAACAAGTAATAAAAAAAACAAACATACCTAAAGTAAACCGACACGCCGCTCCATTTCTTTCACCTTCCACGTGATCTCTATCTACATATAATTCACCTAAAAACTCTTGATCTGATGGCCTTTGCAATATTGATAATTTTATGTGGAAAAAACCAGCGCCTGCATGCGGTGATGATTTCTCAGTTTCTAATATATATTCTTCAACTAATTGTGGTTGACAGTCGGGCGTAGGTCGTGGCCTTTCGTAAGCACGTGCCAGCTTCAGAGGGCCACTTGGTTCTGACGGTAAAGCTAAAGGTAGTGGTTCCATTTTCGGTGGTTCTATCGGTTTGAAAACCTGAAACATCAATCACATCTAAGTCTAACAAAAGTGAACACTGAAATTAATTTCTTTTTGCTTCAACTTTTGATTCCGTTTTTTTAAGGTTTTTCTCGTAAGACTGTTTACTGTGAATCAGTATACCAGTCGATCGAGTTTTTCCGACTACTCTTAAGGATTCGTATCATCAAGACTGCCTTCACTAATCCTATCGTCACAACTAAGGCGTTTATCATTCTTGTGATCAGATATAGGGCAGGTGAACCCACGGATAAAATTTAACATTCCAGCCTCCTGTTGTAAACTCATTACTACGATCTTTGGCGACTATAGGAAGCGTATATTTATATTTCTTTCATTCACGAAATCCGTCGGCTAGTCTCCTTTAACTGTGTAAAAATAACATATACAACACTTCTTGAATTCATCTACGCTTTCACGGAAATAAGTTTTAATTGAAGTTTATTAGATAGATTTAAAGATTTAAAAAAAAAACGCGAATATTTTTGTGTATAATTCGATTGTAAAACTTAGGAGTTGAACAATAAAGCGAGCCATTACATTATAGTGGTATTTGAAGTAACCCCTTCCCCATTCCCAAATTTGAACTGATTTTTCAAAATATGTTTGTGTGAATGTGGAAAAAAAATCCAGTTACTTTTAATTAAAATCAGTATTTCAGATCAGTGAACAAGAATCAGACTATTATACGGTTCATAAAATCTCATTACATATTTAAAACTATTTTGTTGCAGTTTTAGTCTGTTTACGTTATACTTTATCAGAAATTTCCGCTTCCCAAATCAACATTAGGTGAGATTTGGATCGAGTTGGGCGCGCTCGTTCTGCTTTCACCTCTGATTTCACCCATCTATTAAAAAAATCAGCAAAATAAAGGAAAGCCTTCAAAGGTTAATGTATGACTAGTAGGCATTGCCTACGTATTTTCCGAATCACGAATTACCCGCACACTAAATTTCACCACAACCAGTTTGGCTGTAGAGGCATTATTTAGTAGCAAATATACATCCAAACATCAGAAAATCTTCACTAACTTTTGCTTTATAATATTAACGGAATTTGTACAACTAAGTATCCAACATTATATTTTGAACTATGTATATAGAAAAATGTTAATGTTAAAGTTAGTTGTAGTGAGTATGTTATTCAACAATATATTGATATAATTATCAAAAACTAAACATGTAACATTTTTGTTCAATCACAGAATAGTTCAATGTACCTCAGGTGGTTTCTTGGGGAATTTTGATGTCAATCTAGTGTGGGGTACAGATTGTCTGCTGTTCTTTGCCCTCTGACGATGTATCAATTCCAATAATTCTAAGCCATGATAATGTGTAAACTGGTCCAATTTTCTTTTCCTATTAACGGCCACCTAAAAATAATTATAAAAACATATTAAACTGAAAAATACAATGACTTAAGCAATTGTTATTTATAAATATGAATTAAAAAAATATAATATTATTACATAAAAAACTGTTTTATATTTAAACACTAGTAACTAAAATGATTTTCAACACAGTTTGCATAATTGTCACCAGAATCAAATGATTGCAAGGCGAAAAGTGTTAGTGCAAGGAAATGGGTAGGTATAAGCACACAGCTCCATATTTTAAAATATTCCACGAAGTACCTAGTTTCAATTATAAAGTTCAAAATATAAGCTTAGGTTATAATCAATAAATAAATTTCGCTAATCACACAAATAATTTAGGGCTAGATACCCAAAAGTAAGAAAATTACATGTGATAAGGGTGTTTGTCAAATTATACACTTAAATAAATAACAGTTTAAATTTAATAAACACCCAAATCCATAAATACAGACATCTGTGTCCATCACACAAGTGCCTGCCCCGTCGGTAACCGAACCCAAGCCTCGCAGTTGGTCCGTGGAGTTACGCATATACGCTAACCTCTCAACCAAGGAACAGTCAAATCAATTTCGTAGTTCAAATAAATTCAATCGTTCTGATCCTCGAGGTAGATTTTAGTATTATATAGACGCGTCGCAAGTGCAATTTGTATGGTGTATGAGAAAGAAATTTATTTCTTTCTTATTTTTTTTTAAATTTAAGAATAGAAGGTCAGGGTGTCACAAGCCTATCAACAAAAAGAAGAGGCAAATAAAACATCACAAAACAGGAAATTTGTTTTTAACCCTTACAAAAATGAATCCAAACATTGGTAATTTGTTATCAAATACATGGGAAAGCAAGTTAAAATCATAGCAATTTTTTATTTGCATTGTTGAAGTTATATTGAGTAATCAGTGTTCAAAATAAAACAAATTTAATTATGTCTGTTTTAAATACAACGAAAATATGCTTTTTAAATTTACCACTCTGAATTTCATGTTGGAACTCACCCACAATGTCAATTTACAATGTTAGATCTAATAGAAAAGTAACATATAAAAATGTCCTCTTATTATCACCTTCTAAATGAACGTGTTGGAAGTATGACTGATCAATCTGTTGAGCGCTTTAATATAAATAAGCAGAAAGCCAAATAAAGTAGCCAAGTACTTTACATTCTTTATTATTATATGACATATGGTACTAACTTGTGAAAACCTCCTTGCTTGCCGCCTTATTCTTGGTGTGTTGAACAACCTAGGAGCAGCATGTAGTTTTGCTGCAAGTAAACCTATCGCAGGCCTCGGTTCCAGACACAAAGGCGGTGCAGATGCATGGACTAGTGCAGCTTCTAGTGCCTCTAAGGCACCCCGCTCTTCGCCTACCCATCCACTTCGGCCCCCAATACACATAGCATCTGTTATTATACTCTGCAAAGCAAATTACACAAAATAAATATTTACAATACTATTCATTTCAAATACATTTTAATTTACATAAATTTTGATGAGGAGAAGTCTACATTCCATAAAGATGGCATAACACAAAAAAGCAAAAAAAAAAATAATTTCTTATACCAAAATAAAAACACTTCACCTACACTTGGATAATTTTTTTAACCAAATTGAATAATACTAGCAGACCCATACAGATTCCAAATTTTTATATTTTCGACATAAATATCTTCACACCCAGTCCCTTCCACGGTTACCTGAGAAAATCAAGTGCCAACTGTCACATTCTTTGCAGACTTAAGTAGCTCCCAAAACTATAGCAATTTGGTTGTGGAATGTAAACCTAGGATGGATGAAGGTAACTGGGCAGGGTTACCTACATCCATCTACATTCCCATTGCATGTCTGTTTTGTCAACCTTTCATCTGTTATTCGTTCCACATGACACCAACAGAGCATGCCCTTTCTTATAAGCAGAAATTGGCTAGACTTAGCAAAGGACTTCATTTTGTTCTTTGCTTCTCTTTCTTGATGCATTCTCTTCTTTAACTAATCTTCAATATGAAAAATGTAAAATTAAGGAAGTTATTCTGTAAGACTTATTCAAATGTTTTATATATTTTCAAATAGCTTAGACTGATGCTTTATAACAATTTTTTTTCTTTAATTTTCCAAAAGTTAGTTATTAAGAAGGAGAAAAACCTAATAAATCAAAAACCAAGTAAATGTATTTTGCTGTCCTTGAGTCAATTGTCTAAATTACTGGTCTAGTTTTATTATTAACTACACATACCTGATTTGTGGGCCTTAACAATACATGATGTGTATCACATAAAAAACTGGGGTAAGCCTGACGATAATCTCGTATTTGAGCTATTATGCAACCAGAATAAAATAAAGATGAATGTTCAGATTCAAGTAGATCAAGTAACACAACTGGCAGTTCCTCATTGTCTATGTAACTCAGAAGCTCTTCTTCTTCATATGGCCATCTCGGTGTTTCAATTAGTGTTTCATCTTGACTTGACAAATTCTAAAACATTAGTTCTAAATATTAAAAATTTGCAAATAGCTAATAATCTCCATAATTGTTCTGTCATAGAGTGTTATATACTGCAACTTAACCAAATTTTACACACAATTTACATAACCTTAATTGCATTTAAAAATCTATATCATTATTATGACGTTCCAAGTATAGAGCTGTCATACAATATGAAATTTATCAAATACAACTTATAGTTTAGAATTACAATGTTGAAACAACAAAGCCTCAACTTTCTAACTAGAAGTTTGTCTACTTATATATTTTATCAATTATACAATAAACATAATATATTAATACTTACACTGCTGTCTGGTGGGTGAATATATTGTGTATTTCCATTGACTTTTAGCGAAAGTGAATAACCTTTATTGCCAGGATATAAGTTTATTATTAACGTGTTTAAATTGTATGTTGCTAGCAACTTCTCTAGCAAATGTGATGTGGTTTTAAGTCCTTGCTAAAATGGTAATACAAACATTGTAATGACTGTAATAATTGAAGTATTGATAACTTAAACCTTAGTTAAATAAAAAAAGTAGTAAATAAATGTAGAACAAAATTGATGGTATAAAAATAAACAACTAAGCATATGACAATAATTTATATAAGTATAATGTGCAAATTCAATTTTGAAAATGTTTTATAGAAATACATCTTTAGTTTAAAAATAAATAAAAACATACATAGTTTGTCTGTGCAGATTCATCACCACTTAGTTCAGTGTACAATTCATGAAGTTTCTTAAATAAATCGAACTTTTCCGTAGACTTCCCAGCAGAACTGCTAGAATTTCTTTGAAACTTCATCCTAGAATCGTCCACAGTTTCTGCTAGATGCATCTTTTCATGGGTCCAAGTCATTTTATGGTCTGAGACACCACTGTCAAACTGCGTTAGGTTTGTATTCACATGTTTAGCCCGGTTAAGAATTACCTATAATTATTTAAACAATTATATCGGAAAATAAAGAATGAGCAACAAGATATCAAGAGATTTTTAAGAAACTTAGCACTAAATCAAAGTATTCCTTGCCTCTGCTTCCAATGCCGCGTGAATTAAACCATCCATAATGTCATTAATTAAAACAAAATATTTAAGTGGCAGTCACGTTTCTACACAGATTTTTTCATTTTAATAAATTATGTTTGAGTATTAAGTCATGATTTAAAGAAAACTAATACGCTTTATTTATGTTTCACACTGCATGACAGTAAAATAACATGTCCACTATCCATCAACATTTTTGACAGATCGTGGCAGTGGCAAATAGAATTGTCGAACATGTTTTAACAGATTAATAATATGTCAAAATCAAAGACTGTATAATTTAATAAAGCCAAACATTGCAGACCCGGCGAACGAGTTTTGGGGCCATCGAAAGAAAAGATGGTCGAAATTTTTTCATAATTATTAAATTTCGTGTTGATATTGAGTGAAATTAGTCAATTTTGGTGGCATTTTGTTCAGTAAAAGTGCACAAGTGAAATTAGCGTATCGTGTATTTCCTCGTTGCTGCCAAACCTCATTACATGAGCTTATGTAATGAGACCACCGCTTTACCCAAGAGCCTGACATGACTTACTGACGACTTATGACTAATGACTAATTATAATTGATTTAAAATTTGATGCAAATTTCTACTTGACTAATGGCAAAATACTGACGTGAAGGCCAAAACCTAAAGAAAGAAAGTTAAGACCCGGCAAACTAGGAGTCACTCCATATTGCTCCATGTAATGTAAATTAGAAAAAATTCAACAGCTTAGGTGACAGCAGTTTGAAGCAACTTTCATATAAAAAAATTAAAAAAAAAAGGTTTGCTATGTTTATTATTCGCCCAAATCATATGACACTAGTTGCCTTACATATGAAAAAATGCCTTTAGACTTACTATCAAATTATACGGGTTATAATTTTTCAAGTAAACTTTAAATAAATTCGGGTATGCTATGTATCTATGGAAGTCCGGCCTCTTATTACGTACTAGTATTTATATACTCTTTCGGTGACAGTGCAATATATCCACGCGACGTCAGCTGTCATTGTAAACCAAAAAGTACAAGAGTTTTTGGCGCCATCGTGAATGAAGATGGTCGTATTTTTTTCACAATTATTGAATTTAGTGTAAAACATGAGTAAAATTGGTTAATTTGGGTGGGAATTAGTTTAATTTTGTTCAGTGAAAGTGCACAAATGAAATAATCATGAAGAAATGACTGTATCGTGAATTTCCTCGCTGCCGCCAAATCTCATAAACGAGCTTGTGTAACGAAACCACCGCTTTACTCAAGACCCAGACAAGACTGTCTATTTACACAGTTACACAGGACTAATGACTGAAATAAAAAAATATTACGGAAGACATACATTCAAAATATATAAAAAGAAAAAGATTTATTAATACGGAAGACGTGGCTGTATGGACACAGATCTTTTGCCTTTCCCCGACTGGGATAAAATTAAAAAACAACAACAACAACAAAAAGTACAAATAAAAAAACCAAAGAGTTCATCTAAATGTCATCATTTTTTAAATTTTGACTGTCGCAAAGGTCAAAATGAAAATTGTTAAATTTTCAAATTATTTAAATCCGTATTTGATTTGAGACAAATAGTTACCTTGATTTAATTCGCCTCGTTAAATCTGCGAAAGCATAATGTTCTCGTTTTGTTAAGTATTTTATTACCGGCCACATATAAATTGTGCTTTATAACAAGAAACAAGTAATTATATTTAAAAACTACTACTGAAGATAGTATAACTACTACATGTACACACGTAAGAATCGATTTGTTAAATTACCTACTTAA
>NJDC01004975.1:27703-86359 GCA_002245475.1 Calephelis virginiensis
CGATAGGCTTGCCACCTATCACATTGTGGGACTTAGTATCTTCGGCTAGTCGTGGGTGCCCTGGTTGTGCCTTTGCCTACCTCTTCGGGGATATGGGCGTGAAGATACTTCTTTTTTTTTAATCCCAAGCATTTCTGTCTGCTAAATATTTTGAAAACTTACAATAATCCTTACCATACTTACAATTTAAATTTAATACATTTTTTAAATTTACTAAATGGTAAGTCTTTAATATGCTCGGGAAATACAATAGCAATCTAAGAAAGAGTTGCATTTGGAACGGTTAATGCCGTTCTGCGATTTCGAACGCATTGGCCTGCTTACAGAGTTTCGAAACAGAGAAATTCTTTACGGAAAACTTTTGATCGTGTATGGCAACTCCGTTGATTTGTACGGAAACGCTTTGTTCCACTGAATGTATGCAATTAAACGTATTGATTGTGTTCTTTTTGGTATGCATCGAAGAGTATATAAATACTACGTAATTAGAGGCGGGACTTCCATAGATACATAGCAAATCCGAATTTGTATAAAGTTTACTTGAAAAAGTATAACCCGTATAATTTAAAAGTAAGTCTAAAGGCATTCAGATATGAGGCTACTAGTGTCATATCATTTGATTTATATATATTATATAGAATTCCATTCGAAACGAATTTTGAAATAACCGAATCTATACAAATAAATAATTCTGCTACACAAGATCAAAAATTTTCTGTAATTAATTTTTCTGTTTCGAATTCGAATATGTAAAGAATAGAATTTATTCTCAGGATGCCCACATAGCGACCAACAATTTGGTTATGCACTTATCCACTGCAATAAATGACAGCGTCACAACAGTACTTGTTTCAAATAGAAAAAGAATTACAAAACCATGGATAGCACCCGGTCTGCTACGATGCACTAGGCACCGTGATAGACTTTATAAAAAACTAAAATCAGAACCTAATAATGAACAACTCAAATTCATATACGAACGATATCGAAATTATTGCAATAATATTCTAAAAAAAAAAAAGAAACTACGAGCAGCAAGAAATAGAGAAGGTTAAGAACAATAAAAAAAGACTATGGGAAGTAATCAGATCAATTAGTTGTCCACATAAGACTACAGATCCTTCAGGCTCTCTCATATCAACACATAAACCTGAAGATAGCCTAAACAAGGTAAATTGCTTTTTCGCTGGCGTTGGTAAAAGATTAGCCCAACAAATACAGACTGGACCCGATTGCCCAGGGCTAAAAATCATCAATATTTCTTTACCTCAAAACTCAATGGCTCTTTTTCCTACTGATGAATTTGAGGTAACGTCAATAATTAACTCCCTAAAAGAAAAATGTGCGGTTGGCGTCGATCAAATATCTAGTAAATTTATCAAACGTTACGTAAATCAATTAAGTTTACCTATTATTCATATATGTAATTTGGCACTCACGACAGGAGTCTTTCCTTCGGTTTTTAAGATTGCGGTCATTAAACCAATTCACAAGGGCGGGGATGGAGATTGTGTCAACAATTACAGGCCAGCGCTGTCAAAAATATTAGAACGAATCATAAATCGCCGTCTTGTGAATTACCTAGAAAATAACAATCTGCTTTCTCCAGCCTAGTATGGATTTCGACAGGGTAAATCCACAAATGACGCGGTTCATGATATGATAAATTCAGCAATTAATGGCTTGGATAGGAGACGGAAGTGCCTAGCTCTATTTTTAGACCTTGCCAAGGCCTTTGACACAGTCTCCATACCAATATTAATTAGGAAGCTTATGGTTCTGGAGGTTAGAGGGATGGCCCTAAACCTCTTCGAAGCTTATCTCACTGGGAGAAATCAAAGGGTAAAAATTAATAACCTATTGAGTGACCCTCTCTTCGTTGAATTCGGTATACCTCTAGGTAGTATTGTTGGCCCAACCCTATTTTTGATCTATATTAATGATCTCTGTCAGTTTAAGTTAGATAATGGGAAAATTTTTACTTTCGCTGACGACACGGCACTTTTCCTTGAGGGAACGAGTTGGAGAGACGTTTTTTATAATGCTCAAGCGGGAATTAATCATGTTGGTCAATGGTTGCAACTCAATCTGTTAATATTGAATGTTGATAAAACAAAATATGTAGCATTTGCATTTAAAAAGAACTTATTACCGTCATCCTCATTATTATTAACAGCCTATAATTGCAACAGCACAGATAATTGTTCTTGTCTACCATTACAAAGGGTGGAAAACATTAAGTATCTTGGCGTAATCATTGATCAACACCTTAGGTTTAAAACACATTTGAATACATTAACTTCAAGGTTGCGCAAACTTCTTCACGCCCATATCCCCGAAGAGGTAAGCAGAGGTACAACCAAGGCACCCACGACTAGCCGAAGACACTAAGTCCCACAATGTGATAGGTGGCAAGCCTATCGCCAACCGGGCACATTTTCAATCCCGACCAACGTTTTTTTAAATTAGAAAATTGGAAAAATCCAATTTTCTTTATGTTGTCCGACCCGGGATTCGAACCCAGGACCTCATGCAGTCAAGTCCAACACCCAGACCGCTAGACCACAGAGGCGACTTATTTATGTATTCAGTTCAGTATGTTGCGCAAACTTATTTATGTATTCAGATCCCTGCGTCATGTTGCCAACCAACATATTATTATAAAAATAGTATATTATGCCTTATGCAAATCCTTAATTGAGTATTGCATTTTGTCATGGGGTGGTGCGGCCAAATCCTACTTAATAGAAGTAGAAAGGGCTCAACGTGCCATACTAAAGGTGGCAGCGGGTCTGCCCTTTCGACATCCTACAAATGATCTCTATAAGCGTTGGGATCTGCTCACTATCCGACAGTCTTACATACTACGTGCTTTATTGAAAAAACATTCGCAGATTGCGTATGATCCCAACCGTGTCACTGATAGACGTCGAAGGGGGGGAGTTGCTCCCACCAAATTGTTTTATTTAGTACTTTCCCATCATTTTCATAACTATCTTGCTCCATTATTGTATAACCGTCTCAATACCATTCTTAACTTCTATCCACTAAGTAACCACCACTGTAAAAGAATTCTTAAAAAACACCTCAAAACGCTAAACTACCACCAAACGGAAGAATTACTAATTCCAACTAAGTAACTATTGTCCTAGGTCCTTGACCTTACATCTGTATTTGGATCTATTATTTTTAAATTTTACTAGGGACCTAATATGACACCATCTTACGCTGTACGAATTGAACATATGCTAACACAGCCACACACATATACACAAACACATAAACACACACACACACACAAACACACACACACACACATACACACATACACACATACACACATATAAACTTTATTTCTTTTAGGCTAAGTTATTGTAATAAGTTAACACGGTGGGGCACTGGTGACCTGTAACTCAGGTATATTTTTACCTAAAATAGGCACCAGACTCTCACTAAAATGCCAAACTAGATTTGTACTACAACTTTAGTAATATTTGTAGATTATGTGAGAGTGAACAATAAATAAATATTATAATATTATTATTATAGAAAGATATGTACCTAACACGGATAAAGTACCTAGCTTTTTGAAGTGTTTCTACACACTACACATTACACTAATTTCGTTCACTTGCTCAATTTTATTGGTAGCGACTTTTTTCAACGCTTTTTGCAATTATTTTTTTCGAATAATGCACACATACAGTACTTTTTGGGGGTTATTTCAGTTTGGAACAATACATTTCTGATTACAAAGTTTAATTTTCTACAATACTCAAAACTCTCAACGTCAAACCGATTTCAATGTTATTATTAATAATTGTGATAATAATTGGTCTTTCAGATTCATTTCCGCCCCGAATGCCAGAATTACTGTCAAAATATAAAATAAAATAAAACTCGCAGAGCCGCGGGTAGGTTATGCAAATGTAGCTAGTGTGACTTATGACATTTACATATAAACCTTCCTCTTCAATCACCTTATCTATTAAAAAAACTGGATCAAAATCCGTTGCGTAGTTTTAAAGATTTAAGCATACAAAAGGACATAGGGACAGAGCAAGCGACTTTTTTTATACTATGTAGGTAGTGATAAACCTTTTTGCAGTAGATCGTAAAATTTAATGTCTTGCCTCTTATCGCCTCTGTGATATATCAGTTCAAGTGTTGGACTTGACTTCATGAGGTCCCGGGTTCAAATTCCGGGTCGGGCAACAAAAATGAATTACGGTATTTCCAATTTTCTAACAAAAAAATTAACATTGTGGGACTTAAGGGCCTTCGGCTATATAGAAACAGCGCAAAGAAAGCAATAATCTGCGTAGTAAGAATTTAAAGAGTAATCGATAAGTTTTTCGCGTAACTTTGTCGTAGGTAGCACGTTTTTGTTCAAAAACTAGAGTTGCTATCTCTAAAAAGTACTCTTTTAATTTTAAAATCGTAAGGCGCAACCGCTAACCACGGACTTGGCGCAACCGAAATATTATTTGACTTTTGAATATTGCAACACTTATTCATCGCAGATCGCAACCAACGCAGAAAATCAATACCAACAGTGATGTATTCATTCGTCTTTTTAAAATGAGAACGTGACAAAACTTTTCTTTTAATTCATCGAAAAAACAATTTTATTTCAAAAAATCTGTTAAGGCTTGATGCTCATTTTTTATTTATTTACATAGTGATGCTTATTCTCATAGTTACGGCGTGGTAGAACATTCTGCGTGTTTGAATAACGTCCTTTCTGCAAAATAGAACTTTTAAAGGTTAGTAAATCTGATAAAATATCAATTTTAGGCTAGATAAACTCCTCGTGTTGCTAAAAGTATATGTATCGATGAACTATCGACCCTCGCCATTGTCTGCATCGTGCTTGGTGCATTGCGTTTGTGGTAGATACTTCAGTTAGCTATGTAGAATTATAGATATCGCTAGAAATCAATTCCTCGTTATTCTTGACGAAGGTACTTTTGTTTAATAATGTGACTTTAATATGAAAATAATATTTATTAAACAATTTCACGAGTATGAACATTATTTGAGTCCCTGTGTTGGATTTTTAAATTAGGACCAAATTGGGAAAGTCCCTACTTTTATTTGTTTGAGGTAGGATGGAGTATTCTAAACTACCACAATATTTATTTATATTTTTTACTATGCTTTTATGGATAGTTTGTTGAGTGCTGGAACTAATACAGTAAAGAGACTTGTTTAAATTTAAAAAATAATACAACAAATCTATAATTTGCTAATGTGGTTACTTTTATTTTGTGTTTGGTGTAAGTGTTTAGAGTTATGGCTTGTTTAATTTTTTAGACAATAGGCCTCTGTTTAGATTGTTCATTGTAGATACAGAGTTGCTGAACAATATTTATGAGAAACTTTATACAATATAAACAATGAATGGATGCTTTACAAAATTGAAAGTGCCCATTTTGTAAAAAATTTAATGTAATTTTAAAACTATTGAAAGTAAAGAGCATATCTATGCAACATAATTACATTTAAGACTATTTACCAAAAATGTTCTTGTGACCTGGTCTGACTTCCTCAATTACTAGAGTATAAGTGTTAAAAAAAATAAAAAAAATAACACTATGTAAATAGTGTTATTTAATATAAAGGAAAAAAAAATATTAAAATATTGAAGCAAAACCTACAGAGTTGCTAAACAAATTGAGGTGAAGGTATTTATGTACCAAATTCTCATATGTGCTTTATATTTATAGCATTCTGTGAAAGAAGTAAGAACAGAGAATGGGAGATGGTAAATTCTCATTTCCGGCTACTGGGACATTATATCTATTATATTTGTGTTAGTCTGGGTCTTCTAAGTAGAATAGACCCTGCCACTTTGCTGCCAGGCAGCTTGTAAGAGGTGTCCAAAGTTTGAATAAGTCATTGTCAACAAGAACACAAGTGGTAGAGAGGTTTGCTGGAATTTGTCCTGGTAGGGGTCCACTGTATTACCTATTTCTGCCTCCATGAGGAACTGCACCGGCGTGGGAGCTGGCAGATTTGAACAATAATTGATCTGACATGTAGAGAGCAAGGCAACATATTATTAGTTACTATTTATTTGGAAGTTACAATGGATAAAGAAGTTTAACATTAAAATATTAAAATATATGTATGTAACCATCAGAGACTTACACTTTATTAGGCAATGCTTTTGATAAGAGCTCTTTATTGTAAATTATTTATTTTGATTTTTCCATCATGTTGAACAAAATGTAGTTATTTTTAAATATATTTTTTGACTTTTGAGCTGAATTTAAGGCCAGCCTCTGTTTCAGTGCTAAAATTTGCACCTTGGATTTCAGTATATTTCCATTCTTTTGTTATAGCCAGGACCTTTAGATGATTAAAGTGTAAGCTGGTGTATATAATACCATTACCACATTGATACTATCATACCAGATGTTCACAAAAAATACAAGTAGTAATGTTATGACTTGATAACTTCTATATGGTTCAAAATGCAAAACTAACATTTTTGTTATATCTCAATACTTTGGGTCCAATTGAAAGGGTGGTTACAACTCTTATGCATTATGCTGAAAACATGTTCTGTAAATATTGATTAGTGTGACTTGTTAATTTTAAAATTGTTTTTGATGTTTTTATTTTCTTCTGCATTTTAAGAGTTGGTATAGTAGTATCATAATACATACATACTTAAAACAGTGGCTTTACCATTTTTTGATTAATGATTACAATTGGTAATCTACATATCGAGATCTATAGCATTTTTAGTCTGTAATTTACTAGTAGAATAATATTAATAACAAATGTTTATAAGTCCACAATACTGATATGTTTTTTTTTAAGATATTGGAAGGCAAACAAGCAGACGGATTTCCTGATGGAAAGAAATTCACGCCGCTTAGAGACACAAAAGGTGGTAATGGTGCGTTGCCAACCTGAGGTCAGGATGTTAGGCCTCGACAAAAGGAAGTTTACCGGTTGCCTTATCCTTCGAACCGGAACACGTCATGACGTTATGGCGGCAGGAATAGGTAAGGGCGAGGCGATTGCCAATCGGGGCGAGTCGCTGCTAAACTCTACTGCCTAGTCAGATGTCACGGTGCTAGTGACGGTGAGATACCTGAATAAATCTAACAATAACCAACATAACGAAAGAAAATTAGCAGAATTGGTCCATCTGTCCAGGCGTGATGAGATGACCACACGTAATATTAATTTGAAAAAAAAAAAAGCTATGTTCATAAGAGTGTTATAACAATAATAGGAGGAGGAAGTCACCTCTAGCCCAGTTCAGGTGTCATTTATTAAAAAAGATACTCTCAATAATCTATAGGATTTAGAAATTTAATTTGACACAATTTTTTTATTAATAAACGGGACCAGAACAACATGCAGTAGAGAGATGCTCTTACCATTATTGCTTAAACAATTTTATATTTTTTTTTATTAGTATTTTTAGTCCAAAGGTAAGCTAATTTTTAATTGCTTTTTTTCGCAAAGTGGTAGTTGGAAAGGCAAAGATATCTCATACTGGGAATAAATCCAATTTTATTAGAAAATGGTTTTATTTGAAAATCGAAAACACATTACTTTTTAGTTGTCCGACCCAGGCCCAAGACAACACTTTATTCTTTGTTTTTGTTGTATAATTACTTTTGCAATTAAGTGCAATACTATTCAAAACTCAACTCAAAATAAAAGCTTTTAATAGACATCTGAAAAAAAAGGCAATTGGACTGAAAAATACCCATTAACAAAATTATCCCCCATTTATTGAATTCATTTGTTACTAAAAATGTGATAAATGAAGAACTGAACTGTAGAAACAGAAATATTAAATATAATAGAATAATTGAGATACATATATCAAATTTGAAAATAAAAAGATTTGCGCGTGTGCTGTCTAAATGAGTAAATCATCTGTGACAAAATTGTTCCTCTTCTAAATTTCTGTAGTTCCCAATAGCATCGAGCTGTCTTTGTTATTTTTTGAGGTTATTAATAGCACTTTTAAAAAATGCATTACTTATGAAGGTGTGTTTATAAACACTACTGGTCGCCCATTGGTCGAACGTTGACAAATTTCAGTCTGAATCCACACATTATTAAGGTTCTATTGTTAATTATCGTTTTGATAAGAAAGCCATCTTCATTTATCAAAACAAAGTACTTTGTTTCCAAACATTATGAATACAGTTTGTGCGCCATCTGTGTGTCTTTTTTTTATACAAGAGGAGGCAAACGAGCAAGTGGGTCACCTGATGGAAAGTGATCACCACCGCCCACGGACATCCGCAAGACCAGGAATATATATACGGAGAGGACACAGATGCGTTGCCGACCTTTAAGGAATGAGTACGCTCTTTTTTTGAAGGTCCCTAAGTCATAATTGTTTGGGAATACCGCCCTCGGTAATTGATTCCACAAAGGTGTTGTGCAAGGTAAACAATGCCTTCGGAATCGCACAGTTGTAGATCGCCACGCATCAAGATGATGGGCATGATACTTTAAACTCTGTCGCGATATTCGAAGGTGGAAATCAGCGGCTGGAATTAAACCAAACAACTCCTCAGAAAATTCGTCATGATAGATGCGGTATGAAACATTGAGAGACCTAACAATTCTACGCAGCGCCAAGGAGTCAAGCCGATTGGCAATTGGCCGGTCATTGACAATTCGAATTGCTGTCAAATGTATGGTAGTAAAAGGGGTCCAAAGTTAGTATTATGATAATGTTAATCCACCAAATAAACACATTATGTATCGGAAGTATTTAACTTGAACAAAATTTCCCTTGATATCATTTCATTTCATTAAATATCTTATGAGATATGGTTTTAAGAAAAAACTCGCTACAAAATAATGAAGTAGGCAATGTTATTTAAGATGGATTAGGCTGTCTGCTGGCACGAAGGTGTGAGTTCGAGTTTTACACATGCACTGTATTTCATAATTTGTCTTCATATTTTTAAATGTTTGTACTGTTTTTTTTGTTTTATGTACGAAATTTGTCTTGGCTGATTGATACCATAAAAGAGATTGATCATGGTGTAGGAGAATGCGGCTTTTGGGTCGTTTTTCGCGAACTTTTTCTAACAGCCTGGGTAAACAAATGGTAGAATACCACTCGGCCTTAACACTCTTTTGATCTTCAAGTGGAATTGTACAGATGGAACCCGTAGCTGAGAAAAAAGACGCGACCATTTTTCTAACATTTCTCGCCTGTCTCACTTTAGTTGGCCTGTTCTCATTTTCAAACTCCATTCACAGGATTGCTATTTTTTTCTGGTTCAAACCAATAAATCCACGTTTCGTCTCCTGAGACAATGTGCGAGCATTAAAATGTCCGTGGTCGTACTTTAGTAGCATCTGTGAGCACCATTCCACGCGAGCCCGCTACTGCTCCGCTGTCAGTTCATGAGGGATTCAACAACAACAAAGTTTCCGAACTTTAAATTCTTGGTGTAAAATTTTCTTCAATTAACCGTTTATCAGTAGCCACATTATTTTCGTTGATGGCAGTTGAAGGCCGCCCTTTACGGAATTCGTTATGTAAAGAAACTCGACTTCTCTCAAATTCAGCAAACCGTCGCCTCACGGTGCTCAAACAAGTTGCTTCTCTCCTAAAAGCATTTTGAAGATGAGCGGCTCAGTCTTGCGGAGAAAGAGAACTTTTAAAATCATAAAAATCATTGCTCTAAAAGCTTTTCAACATCCATGGTTGCAACTTTTTAAAAATAACATTCGAAATTCAAATAGTTCCGATTAACTAGAAGTGCAAAACTTTTAGTATGCCCCATGTATCCGACCGTAACATTGTTTGTCGTAGGTCAGCATACAAGTTGTGCTTGTGACCTTTACTCCACTGACCAATCTTGAGGCGAGAGTTCGATTCTTGATGGGGCAGATATTTGTGTGATGAACAAATTTTTGTCTGTATTTCTGATATTTCAGTATATATCCCATCCCAGTAATATTATAAATCAGAAAGTTTGTTTTTTTGTTTGTTTGTATGTTTGTTCCTTCTTCACGGTCTATCCCCTGGACCGATCTGAACGAAAATTGGTATAAGGGTAGTTTAGAAGCCGGAGAGTAACATAGGATACTTTTTAACCGACTTTAAAAAGAAGGAGGTTATCAATTCGCCTGTACGTTATTTTTTGTATGTTACGCGATTACTCGAAGACCCCTGGACTGATTTGGAAAATTGTTTTTTTGTTTGAAAGGGTATACTTCAGAGTTGGTCTCATGATTACCAGGTCAGGAACTGATGTTTGGATCCTAGGGAAATCGCGATAAACTACAATAATTTCTTAGCAAGAATAGTGTTTTTGTGGATTATAATAACAAGCTAACTATCCGACTATGGTCACTTCATGATGCTGTGCTCACGTACAAAAAGTACTAATTCTTCAAGAGTTTTAATCATTTAATCGTCAGAACATTCGATACATATTAGTTAGTTCGGTAGGTATTTGTTATGTAGATTATTTAAAAGTTCTGAAGATGAAAGTGATAGAAAATACTTCCTACTTCCCACTATCCCACTAATATTATAAATCCGAAAGTTCATTTGTTTGTTTGGTCTGACCTATCTGAACGAAAATTAGTATAGGGGTAGTTAAGGAGCCGGAGAGTTAACATAGGATAATTTTTATTCCGAAATAAAGTACTTGCAGAACAGGTTGTCCGCCTGTCTTTGAGGGGTTTGGAGACATTTAAATAGACGCAAGAGAGAATTTCAGTCAGAGCGCAGCGTCAAGCTTAACGTAGAAGCATTTTCGGTTGGTTTAATTTTAATAGTTTTCTTATTGCAGGCTTCGATTATGACCATACGTAACAGTATGAAAATCCTACTTTGATTTTAATTGCACAAATGAATAAAAATATCAGCATTGTGATGCCTTAAAATTCAAATATGAAATGCAGGGTTGTGCTAATGATAAGGTATTAGTACTTTTGATTGGTGAACCAGCTGAGCCGTTAGTCTATTTTGTTGTGCAATTCTGATGAATCTCGAAGATTTTTGAGCAACATACGCATGTACAGTAATTGTTTTCAAATGATGTCGTTTGGAGTATGGAGACACATCATTATGCCAGGATATTCTCCCACATTTACTGTACAAGGTCAAGTATATCACAGAATCGGTTCATACTAATATTATAAAGCTGAAGAGTTTTTTTTGTTTGCTTGAACGCGCTAATATTAGGATTCGATCCAGTTAAAAAAATCTTTCACTTTTACATAGCCCATTTATCGAGGAAAGCTGAAGGCTAGATATCATCATCCTAAGACCAATAGGAGCAGAGCACCAATCAAAATCGGGGATTTTTTGCCCTAATTACCGCTTCGTGCGCTGCGTAAACGGTTCAAGTTTTGTAAAAATCCTGTATGACGGAATTGTTTCCCTTTGAAAATTCTAAAAAAGTCCCTTTTTTATGCTAACCAAATTTGTTTTAAAATAATGCATTACTTACGAAGCTGTGTTTATAAACATGATATTAATCCTTATTCAAATAAGTAGTTACGTTATTCTTTACAAATATTTAATATAAAACAAAATTGCTCTATACATCATCCGATTCAATATCATAGAGGAAATCACACTTTTAAAATAACATCAAATGACCGAGTACTGCGTGCACAGACGTGCAAAGCCGGCAAGTTGTCATAAGAGGAAGGCGGTCGCGGTGGTCCCAGTTTTAAGTCTACAAGATACTATGCTGCTCGGCCAAAGACCACTACAGTCATAAATAAGAATAATAGGGTCTGTAACTATAGTCTACCGACCGCATGACCTAGACGCGTGGTCGGCTCCTTACGGAGTGGTTGTACTTAGTGTACTACTTTTTATATGTTTGTTCTTTCCTGAGTATAATACTTTTTAGATGAATAAGTTTCGTTTTAGTTTACTTATGTTTATTAATTTCCATATCTAAATAGATACATTATTTGATTTTGTAGTATTTTATGGTAATTCCTTGACCGTGGATAGGCTCTTATCGTATAGTAATAAATTTTTGAGTAATTAGTTATCCAAATATTTACATTCTTGCTAAAATAATAATATATTACATAGGTCCTTATAAATAAAAATGCTGAGATGATTACAAGTTTCTCGGCAGTCTGCCGCTGCAAAACAGAGAGTAATAAACAGAGAATGAAAATGAGCTTGCTGTTGAGTCGGAACATAACAAAAAAACTTTCTCTCACCTTAAACTATCTTTAATTTTCATGTATCTCACACCTAGAATGCCACCTGTAGTATTCGGTTATTTTAATGTGAAGTTACCATTGTTGGTATTAATTTTGGCCTGAATAATTTTTCGGCAACATTCAATGCTCAAAATTATGTTGCTGGAATTTCTAAGTGTGATATCCGAAGATATCTCCGATGGGTTAGTCTGCCTAACTGCACAACCATGGCACCCACGACTAGCCGAAGACACTAAGTCCCATAATGTGATAGGTGGCAAGCCTATAACCAACCGGGCTCTTATCCAATCCCGGGCAAGTTGCAACAGTACCATTACTATCAGTAGAAAATTGAAACTTTACATTTTCTATTGGTTTTTTTTGTTGCCCGAACCGGAGATCGAACCCAGGATCTCAAGAAGTCATGTCAGACGCCGGACGACCACACCGACGACGTATATTTCTAAAATTTCAAAAAATATTTTGTTAGAAGTTTCTATAACTTAAGATACAGTTTAATTTCACAGTATTTGCCGATGTGCAGATAGAATTGTAGAGACAATAACGTATTTCTATTATTTACCTGAGGTGAAATTAGAAATGAAAACTTTTTATTTGACTTGAATTTGACTACGCGGGCGAAGCCGCAGGTAGCAGCTAGTTTTAAATAATTTTGAGCATTTCTGTGTATTAATATTGTTTTTTTTTACTAATTAATACCCATAAGATGATGCTTATAAGGACCTAATTTCCCTTGCATTTTAAAAACATTTTAATAAAATAAAAAAAAAAACTATTAAATTATTAAGTATTGTGGTAAGGGTTATGATAAGAAGAAGAAGAGAGTTTAGAAGACAGAAATACTTGAGATTAATTGTCATCCCAATCTCTACAAATTATATATGTAGTATTTTTTATACATTTGATTTTTAAGTAAAAAGACAAGCCCATTGTGTTTCTTTCACAGGATCTTCTTAGTCAGTGGCCCCTTTCCGATCAGGTGGTAGTTTTAAGATTTATATAGACGCGTCACAAGAATCTGTAAGATACAAATGAAATAAATGTATTCTAATCTATTTCTTACTTTGATGTTTTTTTAATTTGTGTTATGTTAAGGAAAATTCATTTCTTTATTTATTTAATATGATTTCTTTAATTGTATTAATTTAATAATTATGACAATTAATACTTAATAATTTATGCTTTTCTGTGGGAAATCCTTTATACAATATGTTTTCTCTTAAAAAAGGTCTGATAATTAATACCTTCTGTGACAATCTTATAATGGAAGTGATATAAGATTAATCTTTAATAGTGAAACATTTTGTTACAGATATTTGTTAACTGAAGTAAAATATATACAATATATCTCTGTAATTGTAAGGTAAAATGGAAGAAATTAACGGAGAGCTTTACGGGGAAAGTCTTCTTAGCCTTGGAGACGAGGGCTCTTTAGAATCTACAGATAATGGAAAGCAAGAACAAAATTGTAAAATATGCGAGTAAGTTTGTTAAAAAAATATATATATTTTTATTAAACATCTAGAATTGAAAAGATATTAGCAGATCAGAAATTGATATGAATAAAACAAATAGAATGGTGTATTTGTGAGTGGTGAAACTGCTCGTATAGACCAAGTGAATGAAATGTTTGATTGTGTGGGCTTACCTTAATTTTTAACAAGAACCTAGTTCAGTTGTAAAAGAACAAAAATTCGTGGAATTCTGTGTCTACTACTGTGCTGTCACCAGTATTTTTTGTTGCCAACTTAGTCTGAAAGTTTAGTTCGGTAATATATTTACGTAATATTATAAGGTTTTAAATTTAACTGATAGACTTTCATCGCTGATAAACATTTTTTTATCAAATCAACAAATACTGTAAAATATTAATTTGTGCTAGAATATTTACGTTTTCATTTATTCCTATTAAATTTTTTGTAGCAATAAGTTATGCAGCCCTCGTGTGTTGTCATGTCTCCATGTCTTCTGTGAAGCATGCATTGATAAATTAATGGTCAATGAAGCTGGAGACACCCTCAAATATGATTTGGCTGTGGAATGTCCTCTATGTAAACAAGAAACTAAGGTACCTGTTATTATTTGTTTATTAATTAATGCTTGATATATGTTCAGTAGTCCAAATTGATCTGGGTGCTAATTATATATCTCAGTTGCCAACTCAAAATGGAAAAGTGTACATCAAGTAGCTGTCAAATGACGTCCTTTATGTTTGCTATCTCCAGTGACCAACAAAATTATGATAGAGATAGCAAACATAAATGATCGCATTTGACAGCTATTTGATTAACATTTTGAGTTGGCAAGTGAGATACGTAATCACCACCAGGTCAGACTAGAATTGGAACAGGCTTGTTATGTTACTATATGTTTTGCCTAGTGCCTCTAGATTGAGTTATGTTTATGTACCATGAAATTGAATATATACACAAAGTCAAGTAAAAAAATGTTATCAACATTATATATGTAAACAAATATATAAACTCAGTTTTTATATAAAACAAATCTTGTATCGCGATATGTAATAAACTTTGATACCACCTAACCGATTTAAATCAAAATTGAAGATTGTCTGTAATTTAGCCTAATTTTTTTATCCCAATAGTTCAACACATATTCCGATCCGGCGGAAGTTTTGTAATAAAGTCGACGCGCACTTGTATGATCTATGTCAATGAAGAATAACTAAATGACTAACTACAGCTACTTTTGATTATGTTTTTTTTATCAGTTCATTTTTCTATTTATGAATATGGTATTTTAAACATACCAACTCTGTTCCAAATTCATACTAAAAACTATCCATTTGTATTGCAGCATAATGTTGATATATAGAGATATAGGTAAAGTCAACTGATTTTTTTTAATAGATTCCTGGAGGAAGTGCGACATCATTGCCTTCAGATTATGTGGTCACAAATATCTTGGATGTTTCATCTATGGACCAGTCAGTCGTTTGTACTTGCTGTAAAAGCAAGGAACCTGCTGTTGCTAGATGTACTGATTGTTCTCATTTTCTTTGCGCGAACTGTAACTCAGCTCATGAGTTTATGAGATGCTTTGAGAACCATCGTGTTGTTCCTTTCGACGCGTTAAGATCTTCTAAAGAGAAAGCGGCAGTACACAAACCAATTTTTTGCACTCGTCATCTAGGAGAAAGCCTAAAATTTTACTGTTGCGAATGTGAAGTGGGCGCATGCACTGAATGTCTGACAGTTGATCATAAAGTAGGAGAACATCATTGTGAGCGCATTGTAGATGCCGAACCGAATTTACGCGCAGAATTGAGGAATTTCATTGTAGAAGCAAATGCTCGTGCTGTTTCTGCCGGCAGCGCGTCAGCTAGGCTTGACGATGCCCTAGGTGACTTACAGCGTCAGAGAGATGACGCTGAAAACGTAATTAACGAGGCTTTCCATGCATATAAAGCTGCGTTAGAACGTCGTCGTGAAAAAGCTTTAGAGGAACTGCAAAGATTGCACAAAGAAAGAGAATTGAAAGTTATGGACTTATTCGATCGTGTCGATAAAACAGTTCAACGTATAGATTGCGCTTGTAAATTTGCTGCGAGACTTCTTCGTCGTGGAGATGGAACTGAAATAGTAATGTTGAAAAAAACCGTTGCATCTCAGTTTGCTCGATTGCTTGAGGGAGCACCTGAATTTGATGTAGATTATTCATTGGAGTTTGTTACAAAAATGGAAAAATTTGATCCGATAATAGAAGATACTTTTGGCGTGTTCCGCACCGAAGCGACACGGGCTGAAGAAAGGAAACGTGCGAGTGAATCTTCAGCTATAGTTTCCTTGGCATCAAATTCTCATTCGCCAGCGGTGTCTGTTACTAATGCACCTGTTTTTGATGATTACACACTGAGTAATGTGCGTCGTGTGACTGGCGTGACGGGAGTGGGGAGCATGGTTGGCGTTCCCAATGTTGGTGTTCCGCCTATCGGTGTGCCCGGTGTAGGGGCAGTACCAGGTGTAGGTGGCGTAGCTAATACGAGCGTAATTCCAGGAGTTGTCAATGTAAACACAGTACCTGGTGTCAGTGCTGTAACAGGTGTAAGTGGCGTCTCCGCTTTACCATCTATGGTGGAATATAATCTGCAACAGTTGGCCAGCATTGCTGAGAAAGAAGTACCACCACCCCCGCATGCTTCTCCAGCGCCGTCATTTACTTTGGCTGAGTTATTGGCAGGAGATCTCAATTCACCACAAGCTTATAACAACCTACAAGCGTTGGCAAAGCTGGGATTGAACACAGGTGAGTGAAACATATCACTAAATCTTGCATAATTAGTGTCACATGATTGACTGTTTGAATTTTTTTTATAATTTTTTAAGTATGAATGAAATCGGTAATTCCATCAGTCATCAAACTTTCGTTAATCCTGTTTCTTATAATACTGACAAATGATTTTTTTTTATTTACAAGAAGTGTATCTAATGTATTTCAAATAATTTTTAGAAGTAAATGGATATGGAGGTGTCAGTAGTGTGGGTGGCATTGGCAGTGTGGGGCCTCGTGGAGTGTCCCCAGGTAGACCACTTCTGACAGCTGCAGAAGAGGCAGCTCTTGTGACTCCATCTGCCCCACTTGTTCGTGCCACTAAAGCCACCCCTATGCACATACGTTTCAAGTTTGGTCAGCTCGGTGGAGGCAAGGGGCAGTTTAATTCACCCCATGGCTTTTGTCTAGGCAATGATGAAGACATTATTGTGGCCGATACAAATAATCACCGTATTACTGTAAGTTGTAAATTTACAAAATTATTTTATATTACTTAAGATTACGCAAATTTTTCTCATTATTATTTTGTTACAATTTTCAAATAACTTAGATCGAAATGCATCTTTTCTTTCTTACGTTTTTGGCACTAGCGTTAGCAATTGCCATTAGCCAAGTTGAAATTTATATCAAATTACCAGATTTCATAAATCGGGTTTAGATTATTCAAAATTAGTCATAAGTCGTCAAAGAAAGTCACGTCAGGGTCTTGAGTGCAACGGTGGCCTCATTACTCAAGCTCATTTAATGAGATTTGGCGGTGGTTTGGAGGGATAATTTCTTCATGATTATTTCATTTGTGTACTTTAACTTAACAAAGTGCCATCAAAATTGACTAATTTCATCATTCAATATAATCTCGAAATTCAATAATCATAAAAAAACTACGATCATCTTTTTTCTCGATGGTGCCAAAACCTCAAAATGCATTTTTGTTATCTAGTAGAATCTTAGGCTTGTTCCACACATATTGAAAATAAAAAGAAGAATTTACACAGGGTACATTTTACTGTCGTTATTGACTATACGGTTGTTATGAATTTCCAACCACATTGTAACCACAAGTGTCACAACAATGTTTTCTTTTCGATTTCTGTGAACTTTCCGCCTGTCAAGTTTTGACAAAAGTAGACAACGAATTGTCTGATTGCACTTGTGAGTATCGCAGCCACTAGCGGCAACACAGCCACAACCATATTTTATCGATACTACATTGCAACTAGACAAAAGTACAGCAATACTGTTTATACATATTAGCTTTTAGACCACCTTTCCTTGTTGCATTTTGTTGCAGTTGTGGTACGTGTGAAACAAGCTTTAAAATGGCAAGTTCAACAGTAAATTAATGGTTAAAAATTAAAAAGTCAAATATAAAATAGAATGACTAAAATAAAAAAAAAAACTAAGTTGTTCCCTTAGATTTTTTGTATACCTAGTTGTCTTAGGTATGTTTTTAGTGTTTTGCATCAATTTGTATAGTTTAATTTATAATATTATAATTAACTTACTACATGAAATACTAACACTTGGTACTAACCCCTGGTTTTGGTTTGGTTTTAGGGTTACAGATTATTTTGTGTCAATGTGTTATTCAGTGATGTCTACTCAAATGTGAAGATGATGCTCATAATGTTGGCCTATTATTGGAAAGTTGTTTATTTTGATTTGATTAGTAATTGGAGAATAACGTGTTTATACAAAATATTCTTTAATTCTTATCTACCCCATTGACGAGCTTTATCTATTAATTGTACAATGTAAGTTACAGGCTACATTTAGATGTTAGCAGTTGTGCGCGCGTTCCTATATATACAAGTTAACAAATACACAAATTGTGTACCAATCATCCTATTGCGCGCTTAATGTATAACATATGTATGTAGCCTTACGAATGTGTCTTTTTGCAGGTATTTGATAAATCTGGCAACCACAAGTTTAATTTTGGAGTAGCTGGAAAGGAAGAAGGCCAGCTGTGGTACCCACGTAAAGTCGCCGTTGTTCGTTCTACGGGAAAGTTTGTTGTTTGCGACCGTGGAAACGAGAGGTCCAGAATGCAAATTTTCACCAAGAATGGCCACTTTTTGAAGAAAATTGCTGTATGTTATATTTTTTGATTTTTTTTTTATTTTAAACTATGAAGTTGTCACATTTTTAGTTGTGAACACTATGCATGCTTAACATAGAATAAATAAAAGATACTAATAAATGACTATATTCTATCAAAATAGTCATAGATGAGTAAGAATCTTTACTTATATAGTACCTTAAGATAACAAGGTATTTGTTTGTGTTCAATAGTCTCTGACGTCACAAAGCCAATTTTAAACATATTATAATTTTCTGAAAGTCTCATTAATCAGATATAAGATTAAAAATGTGGATATTTGATCAAAATAATTTTGGTTAAATTTAACTTTAATCAATCAAGTGAAGGTAGAATACTTCTATTTCCTTGCTTATCTGTAACATATCAAAAGACAAGTAAGCTGGCTTACAATGTCTAAATGTATAAAATCAATTGTTACAATATAAATATTATTGTTAAAATTTTTGTTAAGTATATGATGAAGTAAACTTAGATAATTATTTGAGTTTATTGTCCTTAGAAACCAATCTATTTTAAATAAATCGTAGTATATCATGCGGTTACAGATCTTGGCAAGATATCATAACAGTAATATAAGACCCCATATTTGCAAATAAATAAATATATTTGCACACCACAAAATGGTACAATATGTTGGTATGCTTAAAATATCTTTGCAATAACCTCTTAACACATAAATTCCGCTAACAAATACTAGAATAAAGGTTCGCCTTGTTGACAGTTTTCACGCGGGTTGTTACCCGCGTGAAAACGCGGGTAACAACCCGTGTCAAATCTCACGGAAATTGTCAATAAAAGACTTGACGACTTCCGAAAGAGAGGGGAAGAGAAGATTTTGCTTTGCGATTCAATCTGATAATTTGAAATTGCCATTACTTCCCCTGAACACAAATCCATATTTTTTTCGAACATGCAAACAGCTTGTCAAAAACTGTTTACATTGCATACTGATAATATCAGGGATCGGATAACCCTTTCCTTGCTTAAGCGCTTAAATTTCTAAACCCCTTCATTGTGTAACCCAAACGTCGTTTGACTTAAGCAAATTATATGGTTACTCTTTCCTTTAGGTCACCATATTGATATCAAAAATTTTCTTTTTGGTTTGCTTGTATTGGTTACTTTTTGTAAAATTTATAGATTCGGAAAAAGAAAAAAACAGATATAACCTGTTATATAAGACATCATATCTAACTTGATTATTTCACCAGCAAAGTAAGCCATTGATATTAATTAATTATTTATACAAGTAAATTTCCATTGCAGGTACGCTTTATCGATATCGTCGCCGGTTTGGCAGTGACAGCTGACGGTCTCATCGTCGCCGTGGACAGCGTCACGCCCACTGTTTTCATTTTAACTGAAGAGGGTGACCTCATGAGTTGGTTCGACTGTAGCGAGTGCATGCGGGAGCCCTCCGATATCGCTATAAGTGGTATGTTTTATTATTTTTCGAAGTGAAAACTTCTTTGATGTCTGTGCACTTTTTGTGATGGGTGAAAAATGTTAAACTCGCGTCAGGACATGTGACCTGATCGAAAAATCGTAAGACGAATGGAGAGTTTAACTACTGTATATTGTCGCCGCATTTTATACTGTGGTTTTCGTTTTGCCGGCCGGTGTATTTTAAAGCTAGCTCGAGAATCTCGCAATGTGCAATGTTCTCGAACAAAATCAATTAAATGAATGAAATGAAACTGACAAATTAATGTACAGACGCGTACAGTCACTGTCTTTATTTTCAAGTCAAAATTGAAAGGGCTTAACTTGTAAGCAAATTAACGAAGACATGGTCGATACTTAAGGCGGATCTGTTCCATCGTATTCGTGTGTAAAAAAAGTGGGTAGCTGAAAAAAACGCGGACGAGAGTGCATTGAAGACGAACCCAGAAGCGGCAGGCTGTCAACCTCCACCACCCAGGAAAACGTGGATAAAGTTTGTGATCTTATTTTAGCAGACCAGCGATTAACCATTAATAATATTGCTGAGATTATTAGCATTATGGCCGGGTACAAAATATTATAACTAAGGAACTGTTTTTTCACAAGGTGTCGGCGAGAAGGGTACCGAGATCGCTTTCAGCAGACGAGAAAAGAATTCGATTGACAATTTCACGTGATTGTTTAGAGCTTTTTTGATGCGATGGGATGCGAGAGTGGTTATTTTAATCGATTATTTACCAAAAGGCGAAACAATAAATTAAACATACTATTGTAACTTCCTGAGACAATTACGAGAAAAAAATTAAAGAAAAACGTCCAGGAATTATCTATAAAACAATATCGTTTCACCAAAACAATGGTCGTGTCCACACCTCCGCAGATGGCTGAAATTCGTAACTGTGGCTAGGAATTGTTGCCCCATCCTAACTCGTCAGATTTAACTCCATCAGACTATTACCTATTTCCAAATTTAATAAAAAAACATTTAGGTGGGTTGAAAATTTCGTCAAATGAGGAGATGGTAGCTGCGGTAGATGAGTATTTTCAGGACCTCAAGAATCATTTTTGTTTAACGTATAAAAAAGTTGCAGGAAAGATGGAGGAAGTGCATTGCACTTAACGGTGATTATTTTAAAAAATATTTTTTTATATGTGGGTAATTATATATTATTCAGTCTGTAAAAATACTGAAATGACAAGGTGTCAGGAGATTGTATTGTCTTTCAAGTGTAATTACAAAGTTATCAGTGGCCAGTAAAACTCTTTCCATCGCAAACTATGTTTCCGGGAGTTTCAAGTATGTATATCATTTAAAAAGCGTTAGAAATGCTTCCATGTTTTTTTCGGTTACCGAGTGCGATGTATACGCAATTCCCAAACTTATAGATAATGGAGCTGAATGGTACCCTTTGTGTTAGGCTTTACGGATTTCCGACATTTTGGGAAAAGTTCTTTTTGAAATACGTACGTTATGTAGATCGGTACATTTTGACATTCAGACCTAACCACCCGGACACGAATTTTGTATTTTACCATGTATTTTTTTATTGGAAGGATATCGCCGCCTAGAGACAACACAGTTGGTAATGGTGCGTTGCCTACCTAAGGCCGGGATGTAAGACCTCGAACAAAAATAAGTTTACTGACTATTTTATCTACCGAACCGGAACATGAAAATGGCAAGCATTGACGTTATGGCGGCAGGAATAGCTAAGGCAGTGGTACCAATCCGGGCTAGTCGCTGTAAAACTCGACTACTTAGACGTCACGTTGTTAGTGACGGTAAGCCTATTCTCGCCTTTTACGAGCTACCTGGCAGGAATGTAGATGGTCTATTCTGCAAAAGAGCCCGGACCAACACAGGGAAAAATGAAAGATAGAATTTTGATACTGATGTACGAGGGGTGGTCCAAAAGTTCGCAGAATGGAGGGGATGGAGTGGGGATAGGTTAGCTCGCTTAGTGTCATACTAATTGGGCACTCATAATTAGTATATATATAACGTTTCAACCCTATAGCGCCATTCGTTTACGAGTACTCGCCTGCTAAACAAGTCAATCTGGAAGCAAACTGCAACTATGGAGAAAATTGAACATCGGGCTGTAATAAAATTCCTTACCAAGCAAGGAAAAAAACGTTCAAACCATTTTAAATTAAATGGACGCCGTTTATGGAGATCAGTGCCCTGGTAAAACAATGGTTTATATGTGGCATGGACTTTTTAAACATGGTCGAGATTCAGTTGAAGACGACTCTCGCTCTGGGCGGCCAGTTGAGGCCACCACATCAGATATCGTCGAAAAAGTCGAAAAACTTGTACTTGAAGACACACGTCTGAAGAAAAAATAATTATCTGCATTTGTTGGAGTATCAGATACAACCATTTTGCGGATCCTGCACGACCACCTGGGCATGTCAAAAGTCAGCGCAAAATGGGTGCCGAGAATGCTCACGCCGCTTCAACAAACAACAGCAGCGCGTCGACGCGTCTAAGCACTTTTTGGAGGTGTGTGGAGACGAACCTGTGCAGATTTTGGAGCAGATTGTTACTGGAGATGAAACATGGGTTCATCACTTTGAACCTGAATCAAAACAAGAGTCCATGGAATGGCACAAAAAGGGTACACCACCTCCCAAGAAATTCTCAGAATCGGCTGGAAAGTCGATGGCCACTGTTTTTTGTTATTGTGAGGGAATATTACTCATTGATTATAAAGAAAAGGGTACCACTATAACCGGAGAATACTACGAAACGATATTGGAAAAGTTAAAGGAGGCAATTAAAGAAAAACGTCGAGGAAAATTGGCCAAGGGTGTGTTGCTTTTGCAAGACAACGCGCCGGTTCACAAGAGCCAAGTTGCCATGGCTGCTCTGCACACGCATGGATTCGAACCACTTGTTCACCCACCTATATGGTGTCCAGACCTGGCCACTAGCAATTTTTGTTTGTTTCCAAATTTAAAAAAAGAGCTTTGGGGTAGGAAATTTTCTGACTATAACGAAGTGAAGGAGGCAATTTCGGCGCATTTTGAGGCCAAAGACAAAAAAATTTTTTCGATGGTTTAGAAAAATTAATTCACAGATCGAATAAATGTATTAGACTTAAAGGTGATTATATTGAAAAGGAAAAATAAATTTATTGTAATTAAGCGGTTCGTGCAGAATTATTCCCTAATGATTCCAAAATATCAAAAATGCACAATGTTAATATCCAACTCACTTTTGACGGTACTCCCGTTGATTTTGTTGTTTCTCTCTCTCTCTCGCTTCTGTTGAAATGACACAAATTTTAATACAACAGTATTGACAATGATCAGCATATATATTCGTTATAAAAGAATTGAATTGAATTTTACGTTAGTTATGAATATACATTAATTTAAGAGCACACTTTTTTATTAAAATTTATCCGATTGATTTCGCTCTCACAGTGTCTTCAAATATATTTTAGCATTGTTTGCTATCTTGAATAAAATATAAACTTATTTCAGGAAAAGAATTCTACGTGTGTGACTTCAAAGGTCACTGCGTCGTAGTATTTGACGACGAAGGTAGATTTCTCCGGCGCATCGGGTGCGAGAACGTCACGAACTTCCCCAACGGCATTGACGTGTCCGACGCCGGCGACGTACTTATCGGTGACTCGCACGGGAACAAGTTTCATGTCGCTGTTTTTTCGCGAGATGGCGTGCTTGTCACGGAATTTGAATGTCCGTATGTTAAAGTGAGTATCATTTTGCCAATTAATTGCTGTTTTATCTTTTAAGTTGTACCAAATTACAGATATTTACGAAATTTGATTAGAATCGGTTTAGAAGTATCGGAACTTATCCTGGACATACATGACTTGAGACACGAGGTTTACTATGTATTTCATAGGTACTTGTTTAAATCATATTTAATGCCTCTGCAGTATTATTGTCATTTCCATAAATTGTTTGTTTTGTCAACCTTGTTATTTATTTATTTTCTCATGCTACTGAAACAAAAGGATAAATAAATGAATAATAACTGGACAAAGATATAAAATTAGCAGCATTTTTGTTTTTACACACCTTTGTGGTTTTTAAATGCTACTTCAATTTAATATTGTATTATGTGTTTAGTCAGTAAATAAATTCAAAAAAGTAGGGATGTAACGACCTAATCGCATGTTCATGAATAGTTGCCTCGTTGGTCGAGTGGCTAGCGTACACGCCTAACTTACATCGACCAACAGCGAGCCTCGGGTTCGATTCCCGACGGGGGCAGGCATTTGTGTGATGAACATTTAGATGTCTGCATTTCCGGGTCTGGGTGTTTATTAAATTTATTCTGCTTTATATTTAAGTATTTCCCTGTATTAGAATTGTTGACTAACACCCATAACACAAGCATATAATTTGCTTACTTTGGGGTTAGATTCAATTTGTGTGACTTGTCCTGAGATATTTATTATTATTAATTTTGTTTTCTGTATTATTATGTTGGTACAATTAGACTAAGCTTAGTAGTCTGTTAATAATTCGCCCGGATGGATATTCCTCTTTTTTATTGTCATGGTTCTGTTCCGGTTTTGAGGTCATCAATTATAGATAAAAGGTCAGTGCAATGCAGTTATAAAGGACAAAGTATTTTTTCGGTGGACTGAAGCTAACGCCAACAATCGAATGTCTATAGTTGAAAATGTTTAAACGTTGTTTTACGTGTTATGAAATTACAAAAACTAGTGGTCGCCAACTGGTTGAAATTCGACCATAATAAATTTTAATATCTTGTTGATAAGAACGCCGTATTCATTTCTTAAGACCAACTATTTTGTTTCCAAACTTTTTAGTGCGCCATCTATGATCTTTTATCGTTATCATCAATATATTTTTTTGTGTGTGTCAAATGCATGGTAGTGTGGGTTATGTTTTATATATTGATTTAATGTACTTTATAAGAATTGTTATTGAAAAATATTAGCGTTCTGCACTTCTCCTACACATAAACTATAAGCGTGCCAAATTTTATGCTCCGGCGTCCGCGCAATTTTGGTAAAAAGGCGTCCAAAGTTTTGGCATCACGTATTAATTACAAATATGCGTTTAAATATTTGAATGTGGCCGCAGGTGTCTCGCTGCTGCGGTTTGAAGATCACGTCTGAAGGTTATATCGTCACTCTGGCTAAGAATAACCACCACGTTCTAGTCCTCAACACCCTTTACATTGTCTGAGGCGTAACTCAATGGCTGTAAGTCTGCATACTACAAGATCTCACATTTATTCCCTATATATTATATTTAATTGCTGAATTTACAAAGCTAACTTTTTTTTGCTAAACCAGTATTTGACTAATTATTGTTGTTTACTTTAGTTTCATGTTAGTTTCATTAATCCAAACGCAGTGAATAATGGTGATCCTGATTTTTTCTATCTGCTTTTATTGTTATTGTCATAGTGTGCGTCCACTTTGAATATTGTTATTTTTTAATACTATATGTACTGACTCACTGCTTTTGGATTCATATATTATTTCCAAAGTACTAAAAACTTTCGTTTTTGGTTTTATTCATTACTCAATTTAATTGTGGTTGCATTTAGTTATTACAGAAAATCCAAAGTTTAGGCTATAACATTTTTTTTTTTACATTTTAAGTTATAGTTCAGTCGATAACTTTTAGATGTTTGATCATAGATCTTTCGTATTTAAATTAAATGTTATTCAAATGTTTAATAAAAAAAAAGTAGCATTATATAATAAATTCACAGTATTATAAACTACTATACGCGTTGTAATAGTTTCGCCTAGTATTATTAGTTGAGGCAATTGTTAAATTAAAATAAATGTATGTTAAATATGAATGATCTTGATCAATATTTGTATATTCACCATTCTGATCAACGACTGGCTTTATACAATTGTGTTTCTAAATTTAGCAGCTGGTATGGTTCCTAGTTCGAGTGAAGTTTAATACATGTCAATTAGGGTCTGCGTGGGAGTGTCGTCTCAATATACCTACGTTGCTCGGTTTTTGAATTTTTCTATCACTTTACATACACTATTGATTTGAGGCTGATTGATTTAGGTCGAAGAGTCACATTCAGAGTATTTTTTTTCCCAAAAATATTAGTGTCACTTGTATATAAAAATGTCTTTGTATATGTAATAAAAAAACAGTCATACTCTTTATTTGATAACATTGTGTTGCCTAACTAATATATCGTATATATAATAGCTCTTCAAATCAACTTAAAGCAATGTATTTTGAGCTTCTTTAAAAAGTGGATTTTGAAAAATTTAAACCGTAAAGTTGTTTTTAAATCAAATTGGTCTTTGTGCTATGGACCATTAGGACGTAACGATTTGAACAAATGACTCAATTTCAAATCATACGGTTGTTAGAATAAGTTTCAGATTCGCACCTAATAAATCAGCTATCAATTGTTATAATTGAATCTCCGGAGATTATACGCACAATTCAGTTGATCTAAATTTTCCTATTGTGACCAAAGGAGGCGACACTAAATTAACGTGCCATCTAGTTTAGGTTAATCGCGTATACAATATTATATATTGTCCGTTGAATATATTTACCATTTACAGAATTCTTGTGTCTATACAAAATGTTTTTCCATGTACTCTTGTTTTGAGAGCCTATAAGATTTTTCATGGATAGGCTATTATTATATGATATATATTACCGTTTGGTTGGTTCGAAAATTCTGATACAGAATTATATTGGCATGCCATTGTTGAGAGTGAATTTTCTACTCGTAAAAAGTGGCAGAACGGAATTGTTTCTGTGGCATTTTCGTGTATAAAACTCATAAAACATATATTATGAATAAATCTAATTGTTTGATGTATTCAAATATTTTGTGAAGTATTGCTAATGTCAGTTGAAATATGTGTATTATATGGCATGGTTAATAACATTTGTAGTTATGTCAATACATGTATCACGTACAATGGTTTTATATCCATGAATGTGCCATTGTAAACAAATTTTATTTTTACAAATTGATATCTTTAAAAATTCGTATACAGTTCGCCAAAATTATATATTTTTATATTTATCCACATTTATTATTCAAAATTGAATTACATGTTAGGTAGTTGAACAAATATTAAAAGCTTAAGAGTTTTCTTGAGAATATTTCCTCAGTTTTACTTTTTCTATTGGCTGGTGTAGATGTGATATTAAAAATACATTGATAATAATATGGTTAAAAACATGTTTTGCAAAGTCAATTCTTTAAAAGCGTAAATTTTAATGTAGTTCAAACATAAGTAGTTTGTTTAAAATCATTAAGGTAATTGATTGGTATATTCTTTACACCAATTGTTGTTTCATGTTTTTCTAAAATAAAGTTAACTTTTTTTTTTACGCAAACGGTAACATCGTATACGCTAATGACTGCGTAAAATTTGTTTATTTAATGTACGGCCCAATATAATTTTCGTATAAGTTAGGACATAAAATATCTTAAGATTATTCGAAACCCATAATCACGTCTGTTAAAAAAAGCTAGCTGACGTCCTTTAGGTTTGCACAACACCGAAATTATCGATGTATAAAACAAAAGTATTTTCATGATATCATTTGTCTTCCATGATTACATAGAAGAATCATAATATTGGTATTAAAGTCTTTATATTATTTTCATTTGCAATACACAATAAAATGTACTTAACCAGACCACCTAAAAAGTGTGATATTTTTTTGTTGATAATATTAATTTTAGAGTGCTCTCTAACATCCTCGAGTTTAAAGACGCATCTTTACAGAGCTGTCTTTCGGCTATTTAAGTTCCTCAACCGTGTGACACAAAAGTAAAATAATGAATATAAGAACTAACACTTGTCTGTATGAAGTGTATAAGTTTCTAAGCCATATTATTATCATTCATTGAAAACAATAATTTAGCAATTCACTAGTAATGTAGTATATAAATAATCTAAAGTATGTACTTAATTAGTAATATTCGTTTGATTTGTTGTACGTTGGATCCTTTCTAAAATGTTAGAGAAGTTTTAATGTGATATAAGCAATAATAGAGAGACATAATGAAACTACATACAAAGACTTGAAGAAGCACGCGTGGTACGCGACGCGTACGTAGTACTACGTTCCTGAACGCGACCTCTACTGGGCTCAGCTGGGGTGTACCTAGTGAACGGAAAACCCAGTCCAAGCACCCAGTGTCAGTTTGACGTTTTAAGTCTTAAATCCTCTATTTATTAGTGAGTAACTTTGGGGTTTATTTTTCTTATTGTTTTTAAGTTATTTGTTTCAGGATTTTTGTCCCGATAGTATTAGGGAGTTTTATTTTCATTTTTATTAGGTTAGTAATGCGTCTACATACCCATCGTAGATAATAGGTTCGATTAATACTCTTGATTTTATAAATTTACTATTTTGTTTTATTATTATATGGCCTATATTTGAATAGTATTTTGGCCAGTGCGGTAGGCCACTAGTGTTACGAATTTTTACTGCCAAATTATTTTCTTACGATAATTGTGCATGCACATTGTAATTATTTTATTATATTTGTATAAAAATTAGTTATTAATTGTTGGCAATTTTTTTGTTTAATTAATATTCAGGGTTTTTATATTATGAAAATGTTCAATTTTTATTTGTTGTCCATTGATCAAAATTATTGTGTGTTAGTGACGTAAAATTAACTGAAATAGAACATTATGTGAGCCCCAAAGGGAGCGTTTGACGCTATTAATAATATTGCTTAGGGATGCATAAAATTTTATTAAAATGTGGTGTGATAAGTTTTGGATAATTTTACAAATTATACTATTTTATGTGTGAATTTCAATATTACTAAATTCGAAGTCATATATATGTATCTTTTTTTTTTTCATATTTTAGCAACGGCTTCGTTCCGAGTCGTGTGTTCAAAGTATTATCATTTTAATATTACTTATAGTTATTTGAATGCTTCGATATAATCTACGTTGACAATGTTTCCTTTGTTCTTGCCATGTATCTTATGTAGGTGTCGAAGTAGGAGTTTTTTGTAGGTATTAGTATTTTCAATTATTATACAAACAAAGTATCACGTGTTTGCCTCTAAGTGGTGTTGTTTCGAGATGTTTATTAGTGGTTGGTGCGGTTGCTGGCGGATATTCGTCGCGCCCGTCGGGCTGTATATTCTTGCTGTAGCAAGTAAGCACTTAGTCATGGGGTAATGGCAGGTCAAATGGTATTTATTGTCCATTGACATTAATTGATAATAATTGTATCATTAGAGTACATTACAGTAGCCTTTCTCGGGAATCTTAAAAGTTACCTATATACACTTAAAGCAATTTTTGGTAAATATTATATTTCTCTTGAATCTATATTCCCCTATGTGTATCCAGCAATAAATTACTTCAGTAGATGTAGTTATTGCATTGTATGGCAACACACTAGTCTACTAGTTTCGATACTGCTGTAATAAAGTTGAGCGGTATTATTAGGTAGTCGTGGATATGCCATATGATGTGATTGGTAGGGGTTCGCAGCGCACAAGGTGAGCTCTAATATTACCCTCCCTATTGGAGGTGGGCGTATTGCCTATGATGTGGCACCAAGCACGGCTAGATGGTTCTGGTGGAGTATGCATTGGTCCAGTCTTACTACTTGCCTCTCGGTCTAATTAGAACCATGTTGAAATACAAGATTTACGTGACTTAATTGGGGTAATCAATAACTGCAAGTGTTTTTGGAGTATATTTCTGCCGCGCTGAAGGGAATAAAAATGTCAGTTGTTTATTTATCGTGGTACATGTCGCTTGTCGTTTTTTATTATACGTAATGTCAAAGGGATGAATAAACATGGCATGCTATCCCTTGATTAATTTAAATTAGTATCGTATTTAAGAACTTCAATCAAATGTTAAGACAAAAGTTGAAATGAGGTCTATGTATAACTTTTATTAGCTTTTGTCACGAGCCTTAAAGCTCTTGGAAACCTACAAAAGGTTGTATTTGTAGCTCACATGCCAAGACAGTATTCCTCATCCTCATATAGGTGCGTTATTATCATTTTCTGTAACTTAGGTGATGGCTAAAGGTACTTACCTTGTTTAGCCATCACCTAATTTTTGGAAGATTGTGCAGGTTGGAGTAACAAATTCCGTGATGTAGGTATGTTTAATAATGGGTGTTTTTCTCATTAGCGCGTCAAATATATACTTTTTCACGTAAATTGAAATTGCATGGTTCTAAAACGGTGTGCGAGTATAGTTTTAAAGGGCTGTGTTATTTGTCTGGGTGGGATTCAACCAACTATTATTTTTATCCAGTTAGCATTCGGTCTGGTTAGGGCACAGTAAGCTGATCACCTGCTCGCCTGACAAGTGATCAATATATTTACTTTTTAATTCTCATTAGCATACGTATTTCTCATAAATAATGTTGCGAAAATAGTCATTAGTTTCTATTGTGAACGGACTTAGTGTATTCCTTCACCCACCTAACAACACCACCGTACTTTGTTTCGACTCTCCACTGTTCATAAAACCAACAAATAAGGTTGTGAGCTCTATTCCGATTGGAATTTCAAGCCACAAAAGTGCTTGTGCAATAAATATCACAGTTTGGATCTAGGCTTTTAAATTATTATAGATTATATACATTGTTGAGCTGATTATAAAAATTTAATATATTATTATACCTTTTAATGTTGTTAAAGAATTCTAATTGCATTCCACATCTAGAGTGAACGAATTTGAGATGACCATTTTCAATCTACATTATACAAGTTATTTTTTTTACAATTGTAGGATTATTAGCAGTTGCCAATGTTTTTCCTTTAGTCAGTAAAAGTACAAATATTTTAATATACAATTCTTGGTATTTACGTATTGTAGTGTCTTATTTTTAATTCATTTGATTATATAACTTTAAGCATAATTTTTCCTAAAGCGGCCATTTTTATTCTCATCTCACAAATTGATCAGTAACAATGAAACATATCATAGCGATCCATTTGACTCTCGTACTACGTCAAATGCAGACGGCAATTTACATGTAGATTGATTAATACTGTGATGTTAAATTTCGAAAAAAAAAGAGAAAGCAACAGTTGCTCTTGCATTTGTCGTAATATGAGAAGGGTTTTTAATAAAAAAGAAGTTGCCACAGCCGGGTTTTTTACATTGGCTTTAGTGTACGTTAAAATGGCTTTTGTTTTCAAATTAGTTTTAAGTTTATCCTAGGTTTATTACACTTTTAAGTTTCTCGTCATTTTTATGTTATTAACAATGAAAAAAATTTTTGTATTTTGTGTTTTGAGTGAAAGGTGCATGTTCCAAAATGCATATTTTAATTTTGATCCAAAGATATCTTTAATGTTTATAATTTAATTAGTATTTTAATTTTCACATTACAAAAGTGACATTTGTGGAGTGTGCATTGGTATTTGATATTAGGGTTACATATTTTTTGTAGAGTTGGTGCAGCCGAGCAAATGTCTACTATATTCTCATAAGAATATATTGCTCAATAATTTTATTCTGTTAAAGTATTTATAACTTAGGTATAGTCCACACGGGGTGTATGTAAATAGTGGACTTTGACACGAAATTATATCTAACAGACAATACCCTCCGTAAAAATTTGAAACATGTAAAAGTTAAAATTTTATTAGATGTAGTTGTTTGCCTTCAAGGCAGCTTGCGTAATGCAAGTTGTACGGGGCACCAGCAATATCCCTACATGCATACACGCGTTTCCGTTTGACATCCTTGTGTCAAACATTTTTTTCTGTGGCAATAATGCAAAATTGCAAGAGCCTCTTTAGAGATTCATTAGTCAGCAACATTTTAACAAAAAAACCGGGAAAGTTTTATTAAATCTTTACTGTTCCAGTAGTATGACTACTATATTAAAAAAGCAATAATTACAACTTTAATAAAAATAAAAATTAAAAAAAAATAAAAATTTATTGATAAGTTTTCTGGAAAAAGTTGTGCATATGCGTGTGAGAATATTGTCTGAACAAATTACTTTGCCCCACAGTCAACGAAAATATTGTTATCCATACAGGAGTCTCTGCTGCATTGTGCCTAGATCTTAGAAGTTAATGGTATTGAGGTAGATTTAATCTCAAATATTTTGGCTCTTTGAATATTCCATGATATTATTTTGTTTTTTCATGAAAATGTATTTACATTATTATACATTCATACACTTAGCAATTATTATTGTATACAAAAATAATATACATTGCGTAGTTTTTAACTTGATTTTATTATATTTAATAAGACGCACAACTACTTTGGACGGTCTGACGAGTGGGATATCTAGAACTCTGCTTTATTTTTTAGACATCATAGCGCCGCTTACTCGGACATGTTTATTTTCAAGCTAGTTGTGTGTCTTCGACCAAATTTACGCACCGCTTGTTACTTGAGAATTTGGGCGTTGTTAATCTCGTCGCAATGGTCGAGTACAAATTTTCATGTGACTGCGGTTTTTTAATTATTAAGTTTATTGTCGTGAACTGTGGCCAGGATAACAACAGCACAGCAGTATATTTCAGAGCCTGCCTAAAATATATTTTTGTCATGATTTTATTTAGGTATATACATGTTATTATTCACATATTACAGTTTTCTCAATATTAGCTTGTATTTTAATTAAGAAATAATCATATTTAACATTGCCAGGTGATCAGCAACCTGCACTTTAATATTTTTGGAAACTATTGAACTTAAATTGTACTGACTTTATAAATATATTTACTTCAATAAAGATTTTCCATGCCACTATATAGCCTATTTATTAAAGAAATCCCTTTAGGCGTAAATTACATTCCTTATTCGTAGATTTAGACCATACATGGATAGTGCTGGTAATTTTGTTGCGCACTATTAAAACTAATTTAAAGTTATTGCTATATTCTTTTATGAACCTAAAAGAAAGGGACATAATACATGTAGTGCTGTCATATAAGTCTGTACACGTTTTTACAGATGTAAAAATAGTTTTACTTTTTTTTATAGTCTAAGATCCGAAGTTAGGTCGACCTAAACCGAGTAAAACCGGTTTTATAGCAAATGTGTAGTAAGTATATCAGAGAACATAATATTAAAAATAGGTTGCCTAGAAAAATCCTGGACTGGATTTTTTTTATTTTTTAAAATGTTTTTATTAATTGATTGGTGCAATATTAAGATTTTATACCGACTTAAAGTAGGTATAAGACGAAGTTGCAGAAGTTGGGTTGCCTGTTATTTATCTGCGACCGTCAAGATGGAGGGATCAAGTCTCGGATTTTAATAAAACATGCATCAAAAAATTCTACCTAAATTCTACTATTTGCTACCTTTGCTCAAAAAATTAGTACCTCATCATAAACATGTTTTTTAATCAATAAATGTTGGTCCCTCCATCTTGACGTCAAAATGGAGGGACCATTCTAACAGGCTGCTCCTGGAAGTATTTTATATACTTGATATTTTTCTACCTAAATTCTACCTTTACAAAAATAATATGACTTATCCGAAACACAAACAGTTTTAAAAATATCGACTAAAATAGTTGGTCCCTCCATCTTGACAATTCAATAAATTGCTTTTTCCGCTCACAGTTTATTTTTTTCGCATTATTTGAATGATCAACATTTCTACCTTAAAAATATGTGAAAATTCAACAATGAAGAGTTATAATTACCGAGTTATTGGTAATTAAATACACACATAGATTTTATTGAATATTTGGTTTTAATGCGATTTGCTGGTAACGTGAATTCTTTTATGACCTTTCTTCAACACATACCAATAGCAATTGTACTGAATTTAGGCTTTTTGATCGTTTAGGATAAGAACATTATTTTTTAGCGAATAATGACTGTATAACACACACATAATTGGGTATATATTATCATCACATCTAAGCAGAACCTAAGACCTATAAAAGTACTTCTTTCCATTTAAAACTAACATAATACATAGTTTTAAAATTATTTTGAAATTCACTGTCAGGTAAATGAACATATTTTCGTCACCTTACAGAAAATTTAATCAGGTACATATAAAATTTGAGTAAGTACATACCACTATCGCACACGGAGGATTCCATATTATCAAATTGCGCTAAGGAAAAAATTTATTTTACATATTTTGGGCATACTTCTCTCACTAGACAAATACTATTATTTGAAAAGAATTTAATAACTCTCTAGTGTCCACCAAATACATAAAAATCAAAAATGCAGTAATTATCATAAAATTATTTTTTAATAACCACCAAAGAAACCTACCTATGATAATATAGGTAAAAACAAAAACTTCTACAAAAAATCCGCATCGAAATCGGTTTACCGGTTTACCCGTTTAGGGTTGTGAAACAAACAAACACACACGACAAGCTTATAACACCCGTCTTTTCCGGCGGTGGTTAAAAATAAAACTAAATGATGCACAAAGGCCTTATCGCTTTCCTATTGTCGTCATCATCTTATTATCCATCTTTTAAATTACCTGAATGCTTGCAATTTTAACAGTTCGTCACATCGTTCAGTGGGTTTTTTTATTATTTAGTCGGTTTATGGGTATCAAGTATCTATTTTTTTAAATTTTTTATTGCATTAAACTATACGAAAGTGATTTTTCTACACTGAAAAAATGATAATACGTAATACTTATTTATGCTAGTATATATAAATATTCAAACAAATTTAATTAGCACCTATACCTTTAAAATACAGACACAAACACATATGTTCATCACACAAAGCTTGAAATTGAAAAAAATTAAACGAAACAAGAAAAGCCTCTTGGAAAATTAGTGTAGTTACGGGTGCCCTTTTTTTTTCTTGGCCACAAGCGGTCAATTTAACATAATTTCATCATCGTCTTGATAAACATTAGTTTTGATATTCATAAGAAACCAAAAATATTAAAAGATACTCGTAATATCTGTGCACACGTCTGACCTTAAAACGCATGCTTCCCGCTTTGCTGACGCTGCATTCCTATTGGTATGCATTGGTAAATAACTTAAATAAAGTAACATTGGTTAATACATGCAGCGTCCGTCACTTGGTAGTCACTCCCACTCTGTTACAGCTGTATTTGCTTTTTTCCCTGTTAATATTGTACTTCCGATATCCTTATGTTCGACTGCAAAGAGAAGATATGAACGCCTGAAAAAAGTGAAGCGCAAAGCACGGATGTAAGAGGCCGCTATTTTTAATTCACTTGTGTTGGATATCCGCGCGCGCACGCAAGTCGCGATCTTAAACAGTGAAATTTAAATTGAATCAATCCGCCGCTTGTGCTAGTGCAAAAAATTGAAGAAAGCAGTAAGAAGAAAGACAGGTCAGTCGAATTCCCTTATTCCCGCATCGAACCAAACTCTGATGACGTATGGTCCACCGCAGGTCTGTAGATACAGACCTTTATTTTCTTAATTTCGCATACCGCTGTTCAATGGTGCATTTCCTTTACGCCACATTTGTGGACCTTCCAGAAGGATTTCTTTACGCATCACACTCTATGTAATGTCCAGGTTTCACACCAGTCGTCTTACAGCTGTAAGACCAGCATTTGTCTTACAGTTGTAAACAAATTTATTTAAAATATTAATACCAATAAATTAATTACTTTTTATAAATGAATGTACCAATTTAAAAACTAGCTGCTTTGGCGAATTCCGTTCCATTCGTATGGGAAAAATTAAAATGTTTTTCATGGTTTCCTCACAATCGAACGACATAAAAAGTATACTTTGTCCGTCTCCTGGTTATATCTCCCTATCAATTTTCAACCAAATTGCTTCAGTCGTTCATAAATAGCTATTCCGGCGCACTTCGTTCCACCCGTACAGTTTGTATAGGGAAAATTAAGATGTTTTTCCTAGTTTTCTCGTAGTCGAACGGGATAAAAAGTACCCTACGTCCGTTTCCTGGTTCTAAGCTACCTGCCTATACATTTTCAGCCAAATCGGTCCAGCCGTTCTTGAGCTATAAGTAGTGTAACTAACACGACTATCTTTTATATATTTATCAGACTTTCAGAATAAGGTACTTTTACCCTAAAATTTATCTATGTGTAATACTTTTGATACTTATCTGAGCTCTAAATCCAACCGTAACTATAAGAAAAATGGATAGTGTAAAGGTAGAAATTAGGTAGTGAATGTTGATCATTCAAAAAATGCGAAAAAAATAAACTGGGACCGGAAAAAGCAATTTATTTAGTCGTCAAGATGGAGGGACCAACTATTTTAGTCGATATTTTAAAAACTGTTTGTGTTTCGGATACGTCATATTATTTTTACAAAGGTAGAATTTAGGTAGAAAAATATCAAGTATATAAAATACTTCCAGGAGCAGCCTATTAGAATGGTCCCTCCATCTTGACGTCAAGATGGAGGGACCAACATTTATTGATTAAAAAACATGTTTATGATGAGGTACTAATTTTTTGAGCACAGGTAGCATAGTAGAATTTAGGTAGAATTTTTTGATGCATGTTTTATTAAAATCCGAGACTTGGTCCCTCCATCTTGACGGTCGCATTTATCTGGATTAAAAATATTCGGCCCAGGATTCGTTTAGGCAACCCACTTTTAGTATAATCTCTAATATACTTACATGACTATAAGACATGTTTTATTCAATTATCAGCTCGGTGCAAGTCGATGTAGTTTCGGATCTTCTACTATCAGAGGACAACAGAATCCCCACCAATGTTACGCCCTTGCTAAATCTTGTATAATTTGGTTTATGTATGCACAAAAGGATAAGCAAAATCGTATTATTTTTTTATGTGATAAAACAAATGAAATTCACGGCTTTCCTGATGCTAAGGAACAACCGTAACCTATAGACGCCAGTTATTGGTGCGCTGCTGTCCTGTGGCCGGGACGTTAGCGTATTGTGTGAGTCGAGAGTGACGCAGGAGCAAAAAATTTGGCAGACTTATGGTTTATGTGTAAGAAGGGCAGAACTCTAATATTTTTCAATAAATCAATAAATAAAACATTACCTACAGTACCATGCATTTGACACACACAAACAAATATATTGACGATAAACGATCACAGATGGCGCACTAACTCAGGAAATAAAGTAGCTAGCCTTGAGAAAGGAACATGGCGTTCTTATCAACAAGATATTCAAATTTATTTGGTCGAATTTCGACCAATGGGCGACCACTAGTATTATTAACTCGCTTGTATTGTGATCAAGATCACCTACCTAAAATGTCGTATCCAATTCCAATTTCTAATATTGCACGAATACCCTTCAGGTTGGAGATAGGTTTGGCACCCATCCCATTGTAGGACTAACCCGACTAACTAGTACCTTTGGCTAATCATGGGTGCCCTAGGTGTATCTCTGCAATCTGCCATTCCTTCCAAATTAGAGCAATGCTGCTCTTTTAATTTTAAAGTAACTCCAAAAAATAAAATAGTAATACTTAATTTACTTTTATTTTATTTAAAATTAATAATGAATACATTTCGTGTACATAAATCGAATAATAAATCTTATCTACACATATCACATTTCATAAGGCTTATAACCTAATTCTAAAATTTCAGCAATTTAAAAAAAATGTGTTAATAAACCGTCCATTTGTCGTCAAACAACGATAACAAATTCATCGGTTTATTTTATAGCTAGTTTGGGACTCTCTCACTGGTAACATCATGTTACTTTCCTAAAACACAATTCTTATACCATCTTATTCATTTCACTAACAACCAAACACTGAACGTTAAAATAAAACAAACTTATTTATCTTTAGTAGGTACAACTAAAAAGTTTAGCCATAAAACCCTGATACTGTAAAAAGTAAAACCGATTGGCTAACAAAAACAACAAAGAAGTGTAACATAAAGTTGTAAATATGATATGTAAGTTGTGTTATGTATGTATTATAGTTGTGGGATACGGAATTTGTAGAATTTGATGTTCGCTAAATTGTCGATTTCCCCTTTGCTTAAGATGTTTCCATACAAGCCACAGCACAATAGCAGTATTCGGGACAATAGGCAGGGAATTCAAGTCCCTCTTGGCTTAGCTACACGGTTAAATGCGGTATCTGGACGCTATAAATTGCTATAAGCGAGTGGTTACGCGCGTAAAATACTCTTACGGCCAATGTTAATAAGGTTTCTCTAAAGATGGATTTCCAGCAATCTAGATAGCTGCGTATCCGCCGGCCTATCCTATACCTAATTGCCATACTTATCCTGTCCACAGATATGTTATTGGCAAGCGATAACATATAAATGGATCAAAATATCAATCTTGGACAGCAAGTTTTGGATTAGGATTGATTATTAATATTGGCCGTTTGTGGACAGGGTGTAAAGACTGTCTTTGTAGCAACCAGAAATAGATTTCAGGATTGTAAGAAATATACGTCGCCTCTAAAGAATTGCATGGCATTCATTAATAAAGGACGATTTTCCAATTTTTGACCCACTACCCCTGATACTTACGGGGTACATAAAATTTTTCAAACCTTTCCTAAGATTCCGTTTCATTTTGTAACAAAACTAATGGTTGTTTGAAAATGATCTTACTAAAACTCGTAGTTCGACGAAAATCAAAGAACTTTATTTTACGGTGTTTGTACTTTCCAGACGCAAAATGAATATGCTTCCTGCTAAACCACTAGACCACGCGCGATTTCTACTAGGATTACCTAACATTAGTAATTAATAGTTTCCAATAGTTGGCGATGGAGTCATTACATCCGTACTGAAAAAATTGGTAGGAGAAAAAAAACTGCAGTGCGAGCCTCATTGTTACAAATTTTAAGAAGTATTATAAACGCATTCCCCAGCTATCCACGTCGAGGTAACCTTCAGCGTATTCGGGTGCATTATTACAAAATCAGCGTCACAACCGAACTCCAATTTCCCTTTCTTGTGTTCGATGCCTAGAGCTTTCGCAGGGTGAAGGGATGCCGTCTCCAGCGCGTATTCCAACGAGCAGTCTAAACAAACAAATTCCTCTACAGTTATTTGAACATACAGAAAAAAAATCATGGTGAAATTGTAAAACATTTTATCGCCTCTGTGGTCTAGCGGTCCAGGTGTTGGACTTAACTGATGAGGTTCCAGTTTCGTTTCCCGGGTCGGACAACAAAAAGAAAATATGGTATTTCCAATTTTCTAATAAAAAAAAATGTTGCTCGGGAGTGGATTGTGCCGATTGGCGATAGGCTTGCCACGTACTTACTTACTTACAAAAAATTAAGACCCCTGTTTTACTTTTTTATGCCCACATGCAAACGACTCTCCTTACCTATAGTAATAGATTACCGTGGCCTATAGAGTATAGACACCATTAATGTTGGTGCGTCGCTGCCTTGTGGCCGAGATATTAAACCAATTATGCAAGTCTGCCGGGCTACCATACCCTCTGGACCGGAACATGACACAGTCGTTAAGGCCGCGGGAATAGGTAAGGTGGTGGATCCATACCCTGGAAAGTTGCTGCATTCTACACAAGGGAAAACAGATGTCTAAAATTGAAATCCTGCTAATAACCAGCTACACGTGGGTAACGTAGCAGCCTGTTATTGGTCGAGAATCCAATTTTAGACAGTGTTTAATAAAACATGTGTATAACGAGTGTTTAATAAAAGACGTGTTTAACGAGTGTTTAATAAAATACGTGTTTAACGAGTGTTTTTTAATGTGATAAGATGGCAAATGTTCGCGGCGAAAACTTAAAGTAACAACATAGCTGCTTATTTACCCGAACATAAGTTTTATATCTTTACTATTACTATTAGCCTCTGTGGTCTAGCGGTCCGGCGTCGGAATTGACTCCTTGAGGTCCAGGGTTCGATCCCCTGGTCGGACAACAAAAACTGTATATTTTCTACTAAAATCAACGTTGTCCGGGATTGAATATGTGCCCGGTTAGCAATAGGCTCGCCACCTATCACATTGTGGGACTTAGTATCTTCGGCCAGTCAAGGGTGTCCTTGTTGTGCCTCTGCCATTCTCTTTGGGGATATGTGCGTGAGGATACTAGGGATTTCAATTTCTAGCTATTTTTATCAGGTATTTTTAGAGTGACCAACTTTTTAACTTAGTCAACTACTATGTTTTATTTTTCCAAACTTTCCACCAGGTAAGTAGCTGTTCATTGTTCTAATAAACATTACTGACAACAAGAGCAAAAAAATATTATGGTCGTAGGACAATCAGTTACATAGTGTCCTGTCGTATTAATAGTTTACCGAATATTTAAAAACAAAATATGACACTAAAGAATATAAAATAACTTAACATTATTTTATATCTCATATTTAAAATTAAATCATCTTGTTTCTAAGTGAAGACTCGTTTGTTTGAAAATGTATATAATAGAACAGTGTACATTTATATTTGTTTTTAATATATTTCTTTTTTGTAGTATAGTATAACACAAGAAATAAAAATAAGATAGCTTTACAAATGTTTCAACTAAAAGAAACATCGAGGTGTTTTATTAGCACTTGCGTTCTTGTGTACAACAAAATTCCTGAAAGTGTTAAATAATGATTGGAAACAAAGTTTAAAAATCATGTTAAAAATACCCTTACGAGAAAAACTTATTACAAGGTTGAGGAATATTTTGCTGACAATGCAATTTTGACAACATGTTAAATTTTAATATAGTTGGGTTTCTGAATTAAATTCAATGTTGTTCACCATTTCTTTTATTGACATTTTTAAATTTTCAAAAATAGACTGTTTTATATATTTTTAATTATAGCAATATGCTATTTTATAATTTATGTTATGTTATTATTAAGTAAGGCATTATTGACTATCCAAAAATGTACTCAGATACTTAGTTTGAATAAAAAAAACAAACAAACATATGTTTAAGACACAGAACAGTACATCTAATGCCTCATATGGACCTCAGTGGTCTAAGAGGTATATTATATAGGTTTACGAAAAAAATGTTATAATAATCAGAGAATTTATGACTCCCGACTAAACCTGAGTGAGTTCTAGTTATAGTGATCGAGAATGCACGTCACTTTTTAAAAAAACTTGCATCGAAATCAGTCATCCGTTTAGCAGTTATTATACCACAGAGATATGCACAAACACCCAGATATGTACCCCGCCTCTGCGGTCTAGCGGTGCAAGTGTTGGACTTGACTGCATGAGGTCCCGGGTTCGAATCCCGGGTCGGGCCACAAAAAGAAAATTTGGGTTTTCCAATTTTCTAATAAAAAAATGTTGCTCGGGATTGGATATGTGCCCACTTGGCGATAGGCTTGCCACCTATTACATTATGGGACTTAGTGTCTTCGGCTAGTCGTGGGTGCCTTGGTTGTGCCTCTGGCTACCCCTTCGGGGATATGGGCGTGAAGATACTTTTTTATGTTAAAATTATAACCCCCCTCTTTTCGTTAGTGGTTAAAAATATACTGACCCGTAGCCTCCCTAAAAGTCTTGATACATTGATCTAAGGCAGTAGTACTACCACAGAGTACTTTAGTCCCTGTCACGTATGCGCATCCATTCTCGACAGTCACAGCTTGGGGACCGATCCTGTAACTCCCATCCGCCAGGCCTTGGGCTGCTACCGCGTCACTCACTAACACCAACCCTGAAAAATAAACTTCTGGCTAAGTGTGTTTCTCTGTGCATTTAACTATACCTAGAGACGTTTGACATAACTATTAGAGAGCATTTTAATTTTAAATCCAAATAAAATAAGTTAATTTGCAATTTCCCGCCAAATTTAATAATTTAATTTGAATTTAAGTATGGGTTTCCACAAACTAACGCCTTCTTCTATCAATAATTTTAATTTTACGCAAATGGTAAGAGATGTAGACTTATCGATAAATCAATGTTTAAATCGTTTAATTAGTTATCAAAAGATATTTTTGTTATATTTATGATAAACTAGTAATTTGACATGCTGTTAGGATATTTAACGACAGATTTTCAAAAGCACGAAATAAAAAAAAAATGTTGTAATTTTAGAAATAAAACCACCAAAAAACAAAATTACTGAAATGTATTATAATATAGTAGCCAATGTTTTTCAAACATTCTTCTACAGCATAGAAAATACGTATGTTTTAAAACTAACACTACTACAATTTCAACTAATAAATTCAAACAGACATCGTTTCTTCGATTCTGCGAATATAATGAATGTGAAGATACATATATGGTTATATGTATGTTTTAGTCACAAAGGGCGTACCGTGTATTTGTAAAAAAAACATCATCATTTGTTTCAAACAAATGCTGAAGTCCAAGGTTTATCAGATTTTAGAAATAGTAAGAAACTCCATGTGCCTAACCTAAAACTCAATATTTGCAAAACTAATATATATTGCATGTCGATTCGTATATACAACCAGATAAATGATAATCTTAAATCACTGCCATTAAAAAGATTTCAAAAGAATTTGACTTGTTCGTAGATAAGACATATAATAGTGTTTAAGATTTTCTTGCAGACAAGCCTAAATAATATAATGTTTGTAATAATAATAATAATAATTTATTATAATTTCAGAAAGCAGGCTATGTTTGCAAACGATGGTACTACAAGGACGATATGTTATACTACTGGCTGCCAGGGGAGTTTGTTTCGCCGTTTCTTCTACCGACTGGCTAGGTTTGGAAACGGTGGTAGTTTACGGTAGACAGGGCTAAATTTAATTATAGTTTTTAAATGTTTTGGTAATAAATAATTAAACTAGTTATAAATATAAATATTGGCTTAAAAGTTAAATCACATGTAATTAAATAATATTTTTTATAAATGGTAAAATATTTGCACACCAAAATATGGTAGAATATGTTGATATACTTACTTAAATATTTTTGTAACATCTCTATAATTAATATCTATAATAAATAATTTTCTTTCTTTCTTTCTTCTTACAAATAGCATTATTTCAATCATGCCACCTAACATCAAGGTAAGGCCCTTTGAAAACATCAAGCTGTCCACATATAATCTGGTCAATCATTCTCAATTGCTCAATTATTTTCTTCCGGAAAACGTAAACATTTATAATATCCGAGTGAACTTGCAGGAAGCAGATAGTGATCTAATGTACTATGCATGTATGTAATGTATCCAATGTACATACCTTCAGAATTAGTTCTGCAAGCAATTCTTAAAGCCGCAGGATGAGTGTGTAGGCCATCTGATATTATTCCATAGTAAACTTGCTTGTCCGTTGACGACGCTAACAGGCCAACTAGACCAGGATCACGATGATGAAACTGGAGCAAAGGAACTTAATAGCACTCAGAGACCCTAATCTTCTATTTTATATAATAATTCGAGCCAAAGTTTACATCTATGTGTGATGATTTAAAAGAGGTACTGTTGTAGGTAATCTATATATTAATAAGTGATGCCTAAACTTTGGGCCCCTTTTTACGAAAATTGCGCGAACGGAGGAGTATGAAATTTGGCACACTTATAGTTTATGTGTAGGAGAAGTGCAGGACGCTAATATTTTTCAATAATAATGCTTATAAAGTACATTAAAACGATAAATAAAACATTACCCACACTACCATGCATTTGACACACACAAACAAATATATTGATGATAACGATAAAAGATCACAGATGGTGCACCTAAAAGTTTGGAAACAAAATAGTTGGTATTGAGAAATGAAGATGGCGTTCTTATCAACAAGATATTAAAATTTATTATGGTCGAATTTCGACCAATGGGCGACCATTAGTAGCTCTTATTGCTTCAAATTTAATTTACATTTTACTGAAAACACTTCTTTATGGAGACTGTTCTAATACTTAACAGTGCGAATAATGAAAGAATTGGCGAAATTCTAAGTTTTAGTACATTAAATATCTACAAAATACGGATGGTTTTGGGAGTAGGGTCGGTGGACTACGAAGCTCATGGGCAAACTTATTTAAATGTATCCTACAAAATACTGATAGTCTGGCTCCTCTGGGAGGATGTTCCAGACTGAGCAATTTGGAGTTTTATCGAACAACCTCGCCGAGACGCGCCTCGTCCTCGACGCCAACGATAATATGCAAAGAAATTACGCATCTTATCCCAATTTTCTGACTTGTAACACCACCTAGTGTCGATAGATGAGTAGTCAGTTGGTTGATATATCCTCACAGATTTCAGCAAACACTGATCAGTATCCATATAGGTAATCCACTCCTGCACCCTTGTGCCCCGGTACCCTTGGCAACATAAAAAATCTAACTACGGTCGTTCGTTATTGACTATTAACTTTCGAGTTAACTATGATTTTGTGTAACTATGAGCAATGCTTCGTCACTTTTAGGCAAACTACCAATGGTTAAAGTAACGGATTACGGTTCGTTGATTATAAGAACCGGGCTTTAGTATATTAAACAAATGAAATAAAATTACCGGTAGCATTGCATTAAACAGATGCGTAATTAAATTAGCTCCATTTCTAATTCCTTCTTCTCCTTGGGCCAAACTTGCCGCTGAGTGCCCGAGTGCAACTTTAACCCCCATGTCTGTGAGACTTTTAATGGCCTCCAAAGCACCAGGTAGTTCTGGAGCGAGGGTCACAATTATTACATTATCCAAAGAACCATAAACTTCTTTGATTGACTCCAAGCCCTAAAACCATAATGACAATAAATAAATTTTACAGGTTTTAAAAATGAGGATTTACGAAGAGATTTGGCTTGAAGATATATATTTGCTACTGAAAATGTAATGAGTTAGTTACATAATCAAGTCGCACGAAGTTTTGAATTACTAGAACTGACATTGGGTAGGGGTATTTTCAAATAATAGTACTCTCTATTATTTTAAAGACGGATATCCAAGGAAAAAACGATACATCTGTATAGTTTTTGTTAAGAATAATGAAGTGAATTTTGAATTTCCAAATTGATTTGTTTAACGAAAATATATAATCGAAAATATTTGTAAAAAATATTGTAGAGCCATTTTCAGTTATTTTATTAGGTATCTGGATCTATTTAGATCGCCCCTGTGGTCTAGCGGTCCTGGTGTTGGATTTGACTGTATGAGGTTCCGGGTTTGAATCCCAGGTCGGCCAACAAAAAGAAAATTGGATTTTTCCAATTTTCTAATAGAAAAAAAAAAATTTGGTCGGGATTGGAAATGTGCCCGGTTGGCGATAGGCTTGTCACCTATCACATTGTAGGACTTAGTGTCTTCGGCTAGTCGTGGGTGCCTTGGTTGTACCTCTGCCTACCTCTACGGGGATATGGGCGTGAAGATACTTTTGGATCAATTAAGTAACAGTAGGGGGTAGTTCTTCTCTTCCCTCACTCCCCTGCCCTTCTAAAATTTCTTCTTCTAAAACGTGTGGGTTAATTTTATATTTTTCCGAGCAGTTTGTCTATACATCTATACAAATAAATAAAATTCAAATGATTTTTTGTAATAACAGTGGCAGGTTGTTGATGTAAGTTACTCCTTAATACATCATCTAACTGCCAGTGTTAGTTCCTTCTACGTCGGTAAAGCCGTTTTAGGGATTAGCTAGAAGAAACAAATAAAAAAATACAACATAACAAATAACCTCGTTAGTCAAGGGGTTAGGGTACACGTCTAACTCCACTGACTAACGGCACGGCTCGGGTTCGATTCCCGACGGGGGTAGGCATTCGTGTGATAAACATTCAGATGTATGCCTTTCAGGTCTAGGTATTTATTAAACTTATTCTCGTATCTATTTATGTATTAGAATTGTTCACTAGCAGCCATATAATTTACTTCCTTAGCAATTCCTTCAATTTATGTGATTTGTATAGTGATATTTATTTATGTATATATAATATATATTCAAACGTTTGTACTAACAAGCGATTATTTTAATATTACAAACACACCAACTTTATTTATTAATATAAATGGTCTGAAAGAGCATGAAAGTAGGATAAATGCGGTCGAAATGAGAGCACTACGGAAAATCTGTGGTGTAACGCTCGCTGACCGCATTCGTAACAGTGAAATCCGAGAAAGAGTGGGATTGAAAGAAAGTGTTGGTGTTAAAATGCGAAAGGGCATGCTCCGCTGGTTCGGTCATGTGGAAAGAATGACAGATGAAAGATTGACAAAGCAGATATACAATGCGAATGTGGATGGATGTAGGTACCCGGGGAGACCAACGATTCACGATCAGATCAATCGGATATTATCCGAGGGTGGTGACAAGAGTCTCCGAAACCGGCGTGTTTGTATGAAAAGGGTTATGAATGTGAAGGAAGCAAGACAGGTTTGTCAGGATCGTGAGGTCTGGCACTCGATACTATCTGCCTACCCCGTAAGGGACTTGGCGTGAAGGTATGTATGTATGTATGTAAAAGTGGTACAGCCCCATACTTTAAATGCTTAAATCAAACCTTTTGATTTTATACCTCACACGAAATAGCTGTCCAAGATTTATTTTTCGATCCCCCACAAGGTCACCCTAGCACCGTAACCCCCTCACCCGATTTCGTTGGAACTTAAAAATTGTATTAAGCATATCTATGCACCTAAATTTCATGAATATGGGATCAAAACTACTCAAGTTATCGTTGAACAAACATACAACTGCAACCCCATCTGGACACGAAGATCTTAACCCGCTTTGCTCATTCGGTCAATTAGTTTGAATAGTCAAAAAAATGTTTTCAAACAAATTGAATATGAGAGAAACATATGAAAGGAAATATAATTTTATATAGTATGGTATGCATTAATACTTTAGCAGATATTATGCCAATGTCATTTGATAACAAGTTCAATAACCTGAATATTGATGTTTATATATACAGATCTGAAGTAGGTTCATGATAACATGTTATTTATACAAACATAAGTTGATTTAGCAAATATTACTACAACTTTTGAAGTGAAAACTTGTTAAGCGGCGTTGCGCACTTTTTTTGGAATGGGTAAAAACTTCTAAACTCGAGGCAGATTGTCAGATCGTAAGACGGCGCAGGGCGCATGCGCGTGATCTAAAATAAAACGTAGATTCAATGCTGTTTTTGTATTGCTTCGATATTTCCAAAGAGTATAGGACTCGCAATGGATAATACGCCGCAATATACCTACCATTATATTCTCACACGACAACATAACAGTAGATACGTATAATATCGCCTGTGTGGTCCGGGTGTTGGACTTGACTGCATGAGGTCCCGGGTTCGAATCCCGGGTCGGCTAACAAAAAGAAAATGGGATTTTTCCAATTTTCTAATTAAAAAAATGTTGGTCGGGATTGGAAATGTGCCCGGTTGGCGATAGGCTTGCCGCCTATCACATTGTGGACTTAGTGTCTTTGGCTAGTCGTGGGTGCCTTGGTTGTACCTCTGGCTACCTCTTCGGGGATATGGGCGTGAAGATACTTTACCTTACTTTACTTTTTACGTATAATATCAACAGACATTTCCCTATTTGTTCCATCTTGAAAATAAGCTTTATGTGTAGACGAGCAATGTTCGTTGTACAGATAATATGACGAGGCTCCTAGGCGTCACGTGGTCTTACTTGAGCGAGTTTTTGTCAAGCCAAACGCAGGTTATTGATGTGAAAATAATATTTGTGCATAAAATATTGTACTTTCATACTGATAATTAAAGCAATTTTTGCAAAAATATTCCCTAACCATTCCAAAATATCAAAAATTCGCAACATTAATATTCAAGTTTTCACTTCTGCCGGCAATCCCGGAGTGCAACCCGTTTTTTTTTAAAAAAAGGATAAGACACCAAGTAAGGGAATAGGGCTCTCCTTATGGTAAGAGACAACTGCAGCCTATTGACACTTTAGACACCATATACATTTATAGATTGCTGTTCTGTGGCTAGCATGTAAGGCTTAATAAGGAAATCTACCGGCTACCCTACCCTCTGGATTGGAACATGACAGTGCCAAACAATGTAACTATGGTGGCAGGAATGGCTAAGGAGGTGGATTCTTGTCTGGCCAAGTTGCTGTACAGTGCACTACCTATTATAGTAATTATCTATACGTAGGTAGGTAAATACCTAAGTAGCCTACTACTATGCCTACTTGCTAGGCTGCATAGGAAACAGCTGGTCTATTCTACACAGGGTTACAAATGTTGGTCTGTATTGACAGAGGAACTTATATTTGTATACGCAACTTCTGTTCCTTTGTGGAAAAGGAGGTAAATTGGTAAGTGATTTACCTAAGTAAGTCATTGCTCTCACCCACAAACATCTCCAAACTTTTCGAGTTAAGCTTATATCTGTACCTTCTAAACTACAAAACTTAAAACTTTGCAAAAAGTATGAAACAGTGTGTTAACCATATAATACAAAACGAAAATTTAAATAAATTTAATCGGACTCTGCTATGAATAATTAGTCAAATTTAAATTTTGACTTTGATGACTCTCCCACTAAAGCCCTTTAATAAAAGGGACAAAAAGTAGCTTATAACTTTCCTTAGAACATAAAGAACCTAATTGTTTTTTCCATCAGAAATACAATCTGCTTATTTTCTATGACCCAAAAAAAAAATATTACATTTGGTTCAGTTTATTCGGCATGAATCACGGTCCGGACACAGAGACAAAAAAACAGATAAAAATTCTAAATAAGCTAGAATTGTGTGATGCTGCTTATTTTTAGTTGCCTGCACCTACTTTCTTTAAATACCTTCAATGTACAGAATTCATTCTTCGCACAGATGTATTATGAGAAAAAATATTTACAGAATCAAAGTGTAACAACCACCACATATCTGATATCAAAATGGGGTTATTGAGATTTATAGGTGAAAAGCAAGAGTTTCTCAACTGAAGGCAAGTCATAAGCAATGCCCAACATTTAATTTACCAAAGGATTTAAAATCTAAAAACTTGCATGCATCTAAATCTAAGAACTTCTTTTTCCACTTGTAGAGAAGAGCTTAGAGTAGCTCACTAGTGTATAACAAATTGGAAATTATATGTTAAAAATATTTACCTTTTCAGGGTTAAGTATATACTGTTCTTTATGAGCACCTTTTTTTGTTGAATTTATAAAAGGGCCTTCTAGGTGGACTCCGAGAACAGATGCTCCATGTTTACCACCTTGATTTTTTTTTATTTTTGGCAATATGTGTTGGTATTTCTCTTTATCTGATGTCACCATTGTTGGACAAAATGAAGTTACTCCATGAGCTAATAAATGCTTTGCTACTTTTCTTACTCCTTCCTCTACATTATCAGAATCATATGAGAAATCAACACCCCAACCTCCTGTAATTAAATTAGTAAAATAAATGTACCCATACCATATAAAAAACTCTTTATCTAGTTATGCTTAGCAAATTTTATTGCTTTTAATAAATACATTTTCGAACAAATTACACAACAGGTACAGGGTTACTGGTACCTAACATATTACCATTCCAGGGCAGCTTTAGTAGATGAAAAATAACAACTTTTTGTTTAACAATTTCAAGAAAATCGTGAAAAAAAATTTGGTTCTCCATACATTATGTCAGAGGATGATGAAATTTTTGTATGGAGAATCAAAATTTTTTTTGCAATTTTTTAAAAGTTGATTTTTATGTATCTTTATTGGGAGACAAACCCAAACCGCATGAATAAGTAGTGGCCCCCGAGCCCTTATCATTTCATTTTTAAATGAGGAAATTGTTTATTATTATTGGTTTGATATTTACAAATTAGTTGTGAGATGATGAGTAGTGTGTTTATTTATTACTATCTGTTAGTAGAGTAATATTTTTAAATCGGACATAAAACTAACACTAACTTAATGTAGGTTGTGTTTCGGCATAACAGTAACATGCAACATGAGGCAGTCATTTCAGAAGGGGGAAAACATTATATGTATATTTTTAACTGATTGACCAGGTGGGTAGGAACCAGTGTCATCTACTTCCACAACCATTGTATCAGTTCTTGTCATTGTTTATTTATTTTGAAGGAAAAATATACAAGTAGTATGTATGTGTAGTACACATACATACTACAAATGATATGGCAACAGCTAAAAGGAGAATTAAGACATATCAATATGCAGGTTTAATATTTCTGCCTAAGAATAAGTGTATTCCTTATTATTAACTAAACATTTGATAAACATTGACTTTGATTAAATAGAAAATGCTTACCATTATTTTGAATGTCAATAAAACCAGGCGCTATTAACAATTTCCCACAGTCTATCGCTTCATCTTCTTCGACTTGTTCTACGTAGAAAACTTCTTCGGGGTTAACAATTTTCCCATCACGTATCCAAAGATCTTCTTTTATTATTTTACCATCGCGTAAAATAAAACAGTTGTAAAATCTTGTTAAACCCGATTTTGCCTTCATATTATTTTATAAATTGTTCTACAAAAACAAGAACAAGATAACTTGTATGCTTCAGTGGTATTTTCTTATTTTTTTATAACTTTCGTTACATATTTATTGCAACACCTTAAATATGAAATAAAACAATAATATTCTTTTTAAAATTTAAATAAAACAATTAATATATATCGTATAACTAATAAAATTAATAAAGTAATTTTTTTATAGTACCTCTAAAAATATCAAGTAACACCAGTTCACTCAGTTCAACGAACTTTTAGCTTTTTAGTTTTGCAAAACATTAAAAACTAGGTAGGTACCTATGTCAAAATTCAAATGTGGACACTGCAATTTGGAATGCAAATTGGAATGACAATTGACAACATTTGGCAGTTTAGAGAGTTTGTCAACAATTTGACATATTTGATAAATATTACCATACTGCAAATTGCGAGATGAATCAAGTGCTGCCAGTATTATGTAAGGATAAATGTATTTCTCTGTTTACGGGTAAACTTTACTTAATTTATGTAGGTATTAACTTAAAATGTGGCTTTCTTATTAAAATGAATGAGTTTATATCGCCTCTATGGTCTGGCGGTCCGCAGTCGGACTTGATTTGCTTGCCACCTATCACATTATGGGGCTTAGTGTCACCCACAGACTAATAAGAGAACTACACGTTCAGACCGCCCACAGGAGAACATTGGCGTTCAACCGTATGCTAGAATTGAACACGACATCTAACATTTGTATTTCTTTTTTTAATTGCAAGTAAGCTGAAGAAGCTGAGAAGTTATCTAGACAACCAAGTTTTAAATTGAAAAAAGCAGGCAGGCTATTCCATCTTATTAATAAATTCAATGTGACTTTTATAATAAAAAAGCCAATGATTTAATTCACATTTTATTTATTTTCTGTCAAAGACATTTCAGTAATGCAATACATAATTGTAAATGTAACATGATGTCTAGCACAATGCTGCTGCTACCGAGTTGCTCTGCACACCCGAGTTTTTCATGACCTGAAAATAATATTAAATTAACGAACGCTCTTTCAGAAAGTCAAAATTGAGACATTGGAGGGCTCATATTTTCCGTTGACTTTCATCATCGAGCATTGCGTCAAAATTAAAAGATTTTTGTGTGTCCACATCACATTGATATTTAGCACCCTGTTATTCTGAAGACATTTCCTATCACCTACTACACTTCCGTAGAACTAGTTATAACGGTATTATTACCTATTGCATTCCAAACCTGCGACTTTACAACAAAAGAGTGTAGTTATTGCTTGCGGTCGGTAACACGTCTGTGGGATCTCTTGCATGACTAACTGAAGATCTAAGTCTCACAATGTAACAGATGACAAGCCTATCGGCAACCAGGCACATATTCAGTCCCGGGTAATGTTGCTTTTATTTTTGAAATTGAACACATATACACATATTGATATAGTCGAATCTTACCCCAGACCACTAGACCACAGAGGTGACAGAGTATGAATGCAAGTTTCAAGTACGTACTATGCACAACAATTAAACAAAACTTATACATACCAACTTATCATTTGAGTATCAACAATTTTATTGAAGCGGTAGTGAACGGTCAGGGTATACGAATGATCAATATCATGTTTTATTGAAGTCAAGTAGCTGCGTCATCATCTAAAAACATAATATTAGTCCTTTAACTAAATAATGATACTTAATCTGTTTGCAACATTTGCTAACTCTCACGGGAAGGGAAGAATAGGTGTGTAGAAATAAAATAGGCAATTTAAGACATCGATTTTTGTTAATGACCATTAACCATGCTTACTTAAGTACATGTAATAGTTATACTATCTACAGTAGTAGTTTTTAAATGTAATTACCTGTTTCTCGTGGTTCAACGGTAGAAGGCTGATGCCCAGAACAAATTTTCAGGTTTTTACCAAACTATTGCACAAGGTTATAAAGCACAATTTTTATGTGGCGGATAATAAAATACTTAACAAAAGGAGAACATTATGCTTTTGTAGATTTAAAGATGCGAATTAAATTAAGGCAACATTTTTTCTTAAAACAAAACTGATTTAAATAATTTGAAAATTTAACAATTTTCATTTTGACTTTTGCATCAATCAAAATTTAACAAATCTTGACATTTAGATAAACTTTTTGTTTTTTTTTATTTGTACTTTTTGGTTTACAATGACAGCTTACGTCGCTTTGAAAACTAGCACTGTCACCTAAACGGTTTAATTTTTTTACATGGCGTGGTGTCACCGGCTCGTCGTCGTCACCTATCCCTTTGCGGATATGGACGTAAAGGTAAAGAAAAAATCTGTTAGGTGCTGTTAGATACCTATCGTTAATCCCAAGGGACATAAATACTCTTTAGCAAGAAGTATATAAATACTCTTTACTACCACTTTAGACTTTTAAGATCGAGTTGCAGTTGCAGGTGGCGTTTAGCTCAGCTAAACAGGTTGAATTGGTTTGGAGTTATAAAAATGACAAATGGCGATGCAAAGTTTGTAGAAATGCAACGATTGAGAACGCAGACTAAAAGTTATTATTTTATGACATGTACTTATTTAGTGCAAGTAACTTGTAAAATGTTATTAACCAACTAGTTGGTTTTATTCTGTTTTGAAATTTCGTTTATTATTCGGATTTCGGAATTCGGGTTTTTGTTTTCGTAATATTTTCATTTAGATAATAAAGTATTTTTTATACAAACAGTTTTTCGTTTTTATTAATTAATATGTTCTACACATACGAATGTACATAGCACAATAATTTGTGTGTGCGATTGCTGTCAAGGCGACCCGTTACCCGCCTTTACTGCTTAAAGGAAATGCATAGAGCAATAGATTTATTTTATTTCATACTATGTTAGTCCGGGTCCTTTGTGAAGCTTAGACTATCTGCCTTTCTATAATATGGCGACATAAGCCATTACCAACATGACCACTCGTGGTAGAGTGATCTACCGCCTTACCTATTCCTGCCACCATAATAATAAAGTCATGTTGCCGACTTTCTTTTCTTTTTTTTATGATATTGGAAGGCAAATAAGCAGACGGATTTCCTGATGGTAAGAAATTCACGCCGCCTAGAGACACCAAAGGTAGCAATGGTGCGTTGCCAACCTGAGGCCGGGATGTTAGGCCTCGAGCAAAAGCAAGTTTACCGGCTACCTTACCCTTCAACCCGGAACACGTCATGACGTTATGTCGGCAGGAATAGGTAAGGCGGTAGTACAAATCCGGGTGAGTCGCTGCGAAACTCTACCACCTAGTTGGTTGGTTGGGTTGTCTTGGGTAAGTAATCTGTATATTTACAGTTTTATTAAAGCTATATTAAAACAATATAAAATTTCTCGTTGCTAGCCTAGCGTAGCTAACCTTTGCTCGTCTCAGACCTATTATTCAATGTACTTTGTGCTTGTCTCTTATTAAGTGCTAGGCAGGCATTACCAAATCTGTTTAATAGTCCAAATCGGAACTAAACCGCCATTTTGTGAAACGTCATTCTACAGTCTCTTTCAAAATGTGAACACCGAAAATTTAATTTCTCGAATTTTTTTTTTTCATTATAATCTTATTATTATACTTTTTTCTAAGTAAAATTCTCAATCAGAAACACTAAACGTCCCACTAGCGACGCTGTTTACTGAATACATAGGGTGATCGCACTTTAACATTATTCAATGAGATATTAAGTCAATTGGGCAAGGGTCGAAATACATAACTGCGTTTCGGCGCCGCGTCAATAGGATCGGCAGTGGCGTCACTGCCGATTGCTGCCGGGGCACCATTTATTTTAAACGGAGTAATATTTTTAATAACAACTGCGACGAAATTAGGAAAATCATTTTAACTTTTCCTATATAAACTAAACGGGTGCAACGAAGTTCACCGGAACGGAGTTAAGCACAAGTATGTCTGTTTTAGGACTCCCCGCTTATACACACTTTACATACATGTTTTATTTTTCTTATTTAATTTAATTTTTATGATCCTACACCTTGTGTACGGCTACAAGCATCGGGCCGACGTCGAGTGTGACATTATAAGTCAGCAGATTGGGACGGGATACGATCTTTTTTTACATCTCACCCATGGAGGCAGATTTGTTTCTCGCAGGTTCATCCAGACATTGTTGCTGATGCTGTCACTGATGTGGTGCTACAGGGTATGGAACTTTATATTTCGTTCTCTTCAGTGCCTATTGGTGGCAAATCCCAGCCTTGGTTCAGTCGTCCCTGTAAGATGGCACTTAGCTATAAGCCTGGGCCGCGGCAGCGAAGTCTTGTGATGAAAACACCAGCTCACTTTAAAAGGAGTATTACTCTGCCTCTAGGTCTTTCAAAAGCCCTAATTTCATTGCCAAGGCAAAGTCTGAGCACATTGGCAGAATTGGCGAGAAATTAGCCCGCTTACCTTCGGGAACAAGAGCGTTCTGGTCTTTCGCCAAAGCTGTCCAAGGAAATTTCGCGAAGCCATCATTACCATCTCTACACCGGAGTAATACCTCGCTGGCTTATAATACGAAAGATAAAGCCTTACTCCTAGGCTCCCTTTTTACTTCTAACTCAACTTTAGATGACCACGGAAACACGCCACCGACCATTCCGCGGTGTGAAGTGTCTATGCCAGAAATAAAGTTTTTGCAGAGTTCAGTGCGTAGAACACTTATTTCATTGGACATCAACAAGTCGAGTGGGCCCGATGGTATCCGTCCGATTGTTCTCAAAGTGTGTGCTCACGAGCTGGTACCGGTTTTAACGCGACTCTTCCGACTCTCCTATTAATCAGGCATTGTATCAAGTTCATGGAAGACCGCTTTAGTACACCCGATCCCTGAAACAGGTGACCGCTCGGATCCGTCTAATTACCAGCCTATAGCTATAAACTCCTTGCTTTCCAAAGTTATGGAATCTATAATAAACTGCCAGTTCTTAATTATGGTACCTAGAGGAGCACCAGCTGTTAAATGACCGTCAATACGGTTTTCGTCGTGGTCGTTTGGCTGGTGATCTTTTAGTTTACTTAACACACCGATGGGTTCAAGCAGTAGAAAGCAAGGAAGAAGCATTGGCTGTCAGTCGGACATATCGAAAGCCTTTGATCGGGTGTGGCACAAGGTTCGAAGGATCAAGGATCGAAGCTTCCTTCTTACGGTCTTCCTGAGAAATTATGCAAATGGGTCACTAGTTTTTTGACGGAGAGTAGCATCAAGGTCGCTGTTGACGCATGTGCTCGGAGTCCAAGCTTGTCAATGCTGGTGCCCCAGGGCTGTGTGATTTCTCCTACCCTGTTTCTTCTGCGTATTAATGACATGTTGCAAATTAGTAACACTCATTGCTATGCAGACGACACTACTGGGGAAGCCTTATACTTTGGCCGACATAAAATATCTCAGGAACATGTCGCGGAGAGCCGGAACCAACTTGTATCTAAAGTCGACAATCTTTTGTCTGAAATATCGTTTTAATCCTAGCAAGACACAAATTTGCGCGTTTTCCGATAAAAAGATTCCCTTCGTCGTACCTCCTCGATTTGATAGCGTTTCCCTAACTGCCATAGCCTGCATTGGTATACTTGGCGTTGACATTTCGAATGATGTTCAATGTCGTGGTCATCTGGAGGAGAAGGCTAAAATAGCAGGGGCTCCACAGAACCAGCTCCTTCCGTTTGACCGCATTCAACGTAGGGCAATTCGAATTGTTAATGACCAGTAGGGTTACTCTCGAATCTCGATACCATGCGAATTAGAAATTGGAATCGCTTATGTCACTTTAGGTACTTTTGAACACAGTACTAGCAGATTACTAACAATAAGTTACAAATGAATTCAATTAAACTGACAAAACAATTTATTGTTTACTATTAACCAAATGATAATAATTAGCCACTATTGTGTTCAAGTGTACCTAAAATGACATACTCGATTCCAATTTCCAATATTGCATGAATCGAGCTTTAAGAGTAACCCTACAGGCAATCACCAATCGGCTTGATTCCTTGGCGCTGCGTAGAGATGTTGGGTCCCTCAATGTTTTCTACCGCATTTCTCATGGGGAATGTTCTAAGGAGTTGTTTCGTTTAATTCCAGCTGCTGATTTCCACCTTCGAACTTCGCGACAGATTTTAAAGTATCATGCCCCTCATCTTGATGCGTGACGATCTACAACTGTGCGATTCCGAAGAGATTTTTTACCTTGCACAACATCTTTGTGGAATCAGTTACTTAGGGCGGTATTCCTTAACAATTATGAAATAGGGACCTTCAAGAAAAGAGCGTACTCATTCCTTAAAGGTCGGCAATGCATCTGTGATACTCCTGGTATTGCGGATGTCCGTGGGCGGCGGTGATCGCTTTCTATCAGGTGACCCACTTGCTCGTTTGCCTCCTCTTGTATAAAAAAAAAAAATAAAATCATACGTTAAAAAATTGGAACATTTAAACACGAACATATGCTACCTACTCACTAACGCCACAAGTTGGTGGAATATATTTAAATGCCTAAATAATTTCGTAATATCTTTTTAAAACACATATTCCGCAAATAAATATTTTTCAAAATTCTCTTTGGTTGTGTGACTAGCATACAACCCTGACTACATCAACCTCGAGGCTCGGGTTCGATTCCCGACGGGGGCAGGCATTTGTGTGATGAACATTTAGTTGTCTGCATTTCCGGGTCTGGGTGTTTATTAAATATATTCTGGTATCTATTTAAGTTTAAGTATTTCTATGAATTAGAATCGTTGACTCGACTCGTTGGCTGTTCGTGGAATGTGAACCTTATTCTCCCCGGGTACCTACATCCATCCACATTCGCATTGTATGGCTGCTTTGTCAATCTTTCATCTATCATTTTTTCCACATGATCGAACCAGCGGAGCATGCCCTTTCGCATTTTAACACCAACACTTTCTTTCAATCTCACTCTTTCTCGGATCTTACTATTACGAATCAGCGAGCGAGAGAGCGATCAGCGAGCGTTACAGCATAGATTTTCCGTAGCGCTCTCATTCTCTCCAATCATTTTAGATAATCTTTATTACATTTTATAAGTTCGCCTCTGTGGTCTAACGGTTCAGTTGTAGGACTTGACTGCATGAGATCCCGTGTTTGATTCTCGGGTCGGGCAACAAAAAGAAAATTGATTTTTCCAATTCTCTAATAAAAAAAACGTTGCTCGGGATTGGAGATGTTCCCGGATGGCGATAGGCTTGCCACCTATCACATTCTGGGACTTAGTGTCTTCGGCTAGTCATCGGTGCCCTGGTTGTGCCTCTGTCTTGCTCTTCGGCGATATAGGCGTGAATATACTTACTTTTTTTACTTACATTTTATAAATTTCTTATTTGATCTATCCATAAAAAAGTTAGAATAACCCATTGGACTGTATCTTTTATAAGTACTTGCTCATTGAAAGCAGTCACAGCCATTTCGTCGGATACGGACTAAGTAAACGAAAGCTATAGAAGGACTTTCCTCCGCCTTCGTTTATTAGTTTTCAAGAGAGCTCGCTGTCGCATGGTATTTTTACGTTAGTTAACTATAAAAACATTGACGTAACAGTAATTGATATGTACAGTCGTGGTCAACTAATTAGGGACATGCAAGATAGTGAAGAACAATAACCGGTTATGTACATACAAAAATAAAACCCTATTGATTTCTCAGCAACTATTATTTGCATAATTTGATCCGATTATTATGCTTTAAATGGCTGTAAATAAAAGAATAAATAAATAGAAAAAAGTATTTAATATCAAAGGTTGAACATGTATTCAATTTTAAGGTATAATTCTGTAGCTGGACATTTAATTAAGGACAGTAAACTATAATGAAAAATAGAGTTAAACAAAACTAATAATCTGCAGTATTATAATATCTGTAACAGCTCCATTTTATTACGTGTAAAATCAGTACCCAGTAGCAAAACCTTTGTTAGTAAAATTACCGCTTGACACCGATGTGGCATAGACATTATCAGTTTCTGGCATGTTTCGACAGGAATGTTTGCCCATGCCTCACAAAAAGCTTCATTAAGTTCATCTAAAGTTGTGGTACGTTAAGTGGCTACTTTTTTCTTGATTTCGTGCCAAAGGTGCTCGATTGGGTTAAGGGTCGGGCTATTTGCTGGCCAATCTAGCACCGATACTGACTGACTGGTAAGAAACGACTTGACTGAACGGGCGGTATGTTTCGGGTCGTTATCATGCTGAAACGTCCATATAATAGGAGATGCTCCTCAGCATAGGGAAGCATCGTTTCCTCCAATATTGCCTTGTATTGATGTTGGTCTAAGTTACCCTGAACTTTCCTCACAGGTCCCACTCCACGTCTAGAA
>NJDC01004975.1:88298-99882 GCA_002245475.1 Calephelis virginiensis
TTTCGTCTGTCCCAAACACTTCGTGTTTAATTAAAATAGAGCCTAGAAACGGATCTTTCTTAGCTAACCTAGGTTAGAATGATAACCATCATTCTATCTTCTTGCGGAGTTGTTTTTCTCGATCTTTTTGTTCTGGGCACATTTAAATCTATGTTATTGCGTCTGACATGTTGCACTGCATTGTGTACCATAGTTTTTAAACAATTTAAATGTTCTGCTATCCTTCGGTATGGCCAAACATGCTCGACAACAAACTTCATGATAATTTTTCGTAGTGTTGGACCGCAACTTTTATTTTTACCCATTTTTCTTCAAAATATTTTTCAAAACTTAGAATAAATATCGGGATTGCCGCCAAAACTACCACGAAACAATAAGAGAAGAACGAAAAAAGTATTGAGATTCAAATTTTGAAAATAGAACGCAATATCTAAGTGTCCCTAATTAAATGGCCAGCCAACATTATTTGAACAAATAGCACTACTATAATCTATCAGCTATACTGTAAAGAGGTTTAATGTTTAAGAAGTTGTTATTGTTTGTATAATCGGGCACATAAATGACTAATTATACTTACATGTAAGAACTATGGAATATGGTTAAGACTCGTTGGAAAATAAAAAATAAATTCACAATTCGGTTTAACCAAAGAGTGTCCCTAATTAGTTGACCACGACTGTATATATTAAGTGGATAATAGACTAAACGATGACAGTCAACATTATGTTCGCTTATAACAACGAAGGGAATGAGTTAGAAATAGCTTTGGTACGGTGGTTTGGTAATTTTCGTTTTAAGCAATGGTTTTTAAAATTAGTGGACCTAATTATAATAACCAATAGCTCAATGAAAACATTCGTCCAAGAAATCTCATTTCAAACACCATTGCTGTTAAAATTTAATTGTGACTATGTTATAAGTAGCATTGGTATATGTTTAAGGTTTTACTCGTATTCCTTCTTTTCTTAAGATAAAAGAGGACTTTTGATATAGTAAAAGACCGCTGCATTATCTTCTTAATTCCGTGTTTACACAACGTTACAAAGAAATAAAATCACTATCTATTTTTTATTTCTTTTATCACTAGTAGTGTACCCGCGACTTCACCCGTTTGGAATTTAACAGAATACTTATTTGATTAATTTAGTTTTTTTCTAAAATTAAAGTAGCTTAAATTAATCCATATTCCGTCAGCTATACGCAAGTGAAAATCCCGTCAACATTGGTGCAGCTGAATCTGAAAAGATTATAGCCGGAATAAACCAACAGACCGACAAATAGACAAACAGTAATTGTAAGAATTTATAATTTGGCATATGTACCAGATATACATACATGTGCAAGTAGTTAAAAGCTATTATTTTGGTATTGCAAACAGACACTCCAATTATTTTTCTAGATATATACACAAGTTACTTATGTATGTAAAGAGGTGGTCAAGACGAATACCTACCAGAAGTACATTTTGACATAGTGGTGAGTCTATTCGATACTTCTCGTTTCGTTCGTCATTCTCGTCTTACCAATAGCGAGCACTTGTACAGACATAGCTGTGGCCAAAATCGTTCACCAGCAACTTGCTCTTCGCTATGGCCTTTTATCGTCTGAAGTGCATGGTACATACATACTACATACCGGAGCCAGGTAACAGCCGTGACAAACTCTATTGGAACCACTCTATCATTGAGGACTCATGAAAGCTGAACAAGACAAATGGTCATTTTTAAGCACTCGCCACATTCTTGGGTTAGGGGCAAGATTCAGAAGGAAGTAGTACAGAGAAATGCAACCTTAGTGCTGGTTGTCGTCCTGTCCTCTGACAGTTTAGTCAAAAGACCATTATCTCTGCCAATCACTTTTTTGTATTATTTATATTTGTAATAAAAAAAAAGTATCTTCACGCCCATATCTCCGGAGGGGTAGGCACAACCAGGGTACCCACGACCAGCCGAAGATACTAAGTCCCACAATGTGATAGGTGGCAACCCTATCGCCAACCGGGCACATATCCTATCTCGAGCAACATTTTTTTGTTGTAATTAGAAAATTGGAAAAACCCCATTTTCTTTTGTTGCCCGATCCGGGATTCGAACCCGGGATCTCATTCAGTCAAGTCCAACAACTGAACCGCTAGACCACAGCCAATAAATAGACATAATATAATAACAAAGAACAAACATAATAGACATTTGTAATACATTTTTTAAATTAAATGTACCAAATAATGTTAAAGTAAAATAATAATATGTAGGCAATCTTAGTCTGTTGACACGATTAATGTGTTTCTATCCTACTTATACATACATATATCTTCACGCCAAGTCTTTGTTAAGTGCTTTGTCAATTTTTCATCTGCAGTTTTTTCCACATGACCGAACCTTCCTTGACTTTAATACCAACACTTTTTCAATCCCACTATTTCTCGGATTCTCACTGTTACGAATGCGTCAGCGAGCGTTACACGGCAGATTTTCCTTAGTACTCTCATTCCGACTGCATTTATCGTACTTTCATGCTTTCTCTGACATACCCAACTCTCGCTTCCATACAACAACGCTGGGATAAGCATAGAATTATACGGAGCAAGTTTAGCGCCTTGACCTCGTTAATCCTAAAACCGTCTAAAACAGTTATACCTAAATGTTTTTGAAGTGTCACTTAACTATCAGTATAAACTATACACTATATACACTATAAACTTCCTGATGTAATAAAATATTTACGATTTACGTCGAGTAAGAGATAATTAGTCACTCGGGAAAGTTATGAACAGTGAATGGACTTAAAAATAAACTTAGTGCTAAGTAGGTAGTTAGGAATTATTCAGAGTGCATCTCCAAGACTCATTATAAGAGCAATACTCTTTTCAATCCTCGAAGAAAAGAAATAAAGAAGATAATTTATTACAAGAACGTGGTTTTTAAGGAGCTGTTACAATAAATCTAATACCCGGACAATAAATCTAATTACCAACACCGCCTTACCTATTCCTGCCGCCATAACGTCATGACGTGTTCGGGTTTGGAGGGTAAGTTAGGCGGTAAACTTACTTTTGCTCGAGGCCTAACATCCCGGCCTCAGGTTGGCAACGCACCATTACCACCTTCGGTGCCTCTAGGCGGCGTTAATTTCTTTCCATCAGGAAATCCGTCTGCTTGTTTGCACTCCAATATCATAAAAAAAATCTGTACCGCTTATTCTACCTTACTTTGTGTGCAACAAAGATAGTTCATATTGTTTTACAAATTTCCTCGTGTTGCTTCGGGCTCTTTTGCAGAATATACCATCTGCCTTCCTTCCAGACAGCTCGTAAAAGGCGAGCATAGGCTTACCGTCACTAACACCGTGACACCCTACTAGGTGGTAGTGTTTCGCAGCAACGCGCCTTTATTGGTACCACCAGTCAGTGCTTGACATTGACGTGTTCCGGTTTGGAGGGTAAGGTAGCCGTTAAGCTTACTTTTGCTCGAGGCCTAACATCTTGCCTCAGGTTGGCAATGCACCATTACCACCTTTGGTGTCACTACTGGTTATTTGCCTTCCATTATTTTTTGAGTTTGATGTTTGGGTAACATCTAACCAAGTAGGTATTGAACGTTAAATCAAAAAAGTCCTTTTTATCTTTAGTTTCAAAGTCCTGATGATGCTGTAAAAAGTGAAACCGGTTGGCTAGAAAGTAACAGAAAGTGTTCAATAAAGTATACAGTGGATAAGTACAAGTGTTAACTCCAAAAAACGTGTATATACAATGTAATTCCACCAAGTGCCGACGATAGCAAATATAGATTCTAAAAATTTCTAATTTTTCTGTTGCCCGACCCCGGTCCCAGGACCTCAAGAAGTCAATTCCGACGATAGACCGCTAGACCACAGAGGCGATGTAATGTAATCCCACAATGTAATAGGTGGCAATTGGCTAACCTAGCACCTATTCAATCCCGAGCAACTTTATTTATTTATTTATTTATTTATTTAACACTTTATTGCACACAAAAATTAAAATACACAAAATACACGAGAAGTTAAAAATGCACAAAAGGCGAGCTTATCTCTAACTAAAGAAATTTCTTCCAGCCAACCCAAAAAAAATTAAGCTGTGAAAATAAAATGGAAGGCATCGTGTACAAAACAATTAACTATAGCTATACTTAGAATGAATAAACTTTGTTTTCATTACGAAATTGAAAAACACATTTTATTTTTTGTGGCCCGACCCGGAGATCGAACCATCGAATCTAATAACACCTCATATGGCTAAAGCCGTTTGGGCTTTAGGGTGTACCAAAAAATGGATACCCATACACACATACTCTTGTAAATACATTACCCTCTTCTGTCGCATTCAGGTAAAAACCCAGTTTCCATATTCTGCCAGTTTAGGTGTAAAAATTACATAAATATTAAATTCCATTACATGTCACTATAACTAAATAGCAATATCTAATCACAAATGGTAATGGATATTCTTGACACTATCTTATATTAACGAGACAAATGAAAGCTGACTAGTGTTGCGACTGCGCGGGCGGGAGAATGTGGAACGTAGGCTCGTAGCCTCGTAGCTCGTAGCTCTCAGCTACGTCAGTACTCATCTTCTCCACGCGGCGAACACTTACGGGCAGAGTGGATTCAGTTTTACTTTACTACACGTAAAGATAAACGTGAATAACATTTTTTTGAACATAGTGATTATACATACTCAGTGATAATTGTAGACAATGATTTATTTGTATGCTGTGACAAATTGTTTGTTATTAGAATTTATGAATTTTACGGATTCAAAGTTTAGGTATGTTTAGTAATTTTCAATTAATGCATGCTAATTTGATATTTCTAATCTATCCTAATTTTTGCCATTATAGTGTTTTAGATATTTTCAACTTAATTTAAAAAACTGTATTTTTGAGTCAGCCGTGTTCTATTTTTCTGAAATATTAATAACAAATTGGGCACCACGTGGACTGGCTTCGATAATTGTTGTAATTAAACAGTACTTTTAAAGAGACGTCTTATTCAAACGAGGTATTGAAGCAGGCGCTTAAGTTTTAAAGTAACTTGAAATTGCTTAAGTTTAACAGTATATCAAACAGTTACTGCAAATTAGTAAATGTTTCTGTAAATTATCACTTTAAAGTCAAGAAGTAGTAGTAATTGATTTCCACTAAATATTGACAACAATAGATTAAGAAAAGAATAGATACAGTTTTATTAGTATGTGCTATTTTCTTTAGTAAATTTAATGTTAAAATTCATCATATTTAGTATTCAATGCGTAATATTTTGTCTTATGATTGTTTCAAAGGTTGCAACTTAGGATAAAGAAGATTTAACGAATGATTACTTTAGTTTAGATGATATTTGGTGCCTGATTTTTCGACTTCTTACAAGATATTGTCATATTAATTTAAAAAAATCTTTATTTAAAAGGTACGATAACGACCCGCTAATAGTTTAATGTAGGGTAATAAGCCGAGCTTTACTGTCACTGCTCATCATTACTTTCTTGTTCCGATTCGAAACTTTTGAATATTCTAGCCACAAAGCTTGAATATGTTGATTCTAACTTTTATGCGGTAGGTTAACACGTTATTTTATTAACATACGACAGTAGTTCAATCTGTAATCGTCTCGGTGGTCTCGTTGTCTAGTGGTAATGTTGACTATTTGAGGTCTCAGATTTGATTTTCGCGTCGGGCAACTCAAAATTTGTTTTTTAAATTTTCTAATAAAAAAACAACACGTGTTGTCTGGCTTGTATGCATATATAGTGAAATGTTTGCCATCTATCATAATGTGGGGCTAGGTGTTTTCAGCTATCGATGGCCTAATTGTACTTCTACCCACCGATATGTGGATACGGGCTTGAAGGTACTTACAGCAATAAAATGGTCGTTTTGTCATATTTTGATAAAATGATCGACTCGTCACAAGACGCCCCGTGTTAGTCGGGGTCTCTTCTGTAGAATAGACCATCTTCCTTCCTGGCAGCACGGGTCATTGATAGTATGACCACTGGTGGTACCGTACTGGAACATGTCCATATAGGGATCCTCCGCCTTACCTATTCGCCTTACCTATCCATGAGTGTCGCGGGTAAGCGCTAGTACAACACGTCACCTTCAAAATAATTTAAGAAAAAAAAGTCCGTTTTCGTGGTGCTGCTCAAAAAAAAATTAACATATTTTGTAAATGTCTTCCGGTTCAACTTTTTTCGGGCATAGACAAACAAGCTTCTCAACTGCCAAGGTTGCTAACCACACAAAACTAAGCCTAGGATGCGTTCCGAAGCATCAAATTCCGAAAAACGTTTTTTTTTTCGATGTTAAAAAATAAACATCCATTATCTTTATTTCCGTAAACCATAAAATTTACTGATATGAGTACTTTTAACCGATACCTACTCGATACTTAATTTCAAACTTTCGATACTAAAATGTACTTGGTATTGGATAAAAGTATCGAGTATCTACTTGGATTCACTCGTATCGTTTCATCCCTACCTGTATGAAAAACACATTTTGAAACACAAATAAAAGAAAAACATTTTTCAAAAGCAATTAAAACTAAACGAAAATTCACTTATCCTGCTCTTTTGAAATATCCGCAGTTGAAGATGATTTAAATTTCTTTAAATTTGCTGCCTCTGTAGACAAGTGAAATGAGTGGCACTTATTTAAAACATACCTAATTTGTTTACAAGAAACACGACCCAACTGACAGCCTAATGTTTGCTTATTCTCTAAGGGGCCTCAGTATCCCGGGGTTGATACTACAGTATCTATGCCCCTATATTACATTTAAAAAAGTTAGTGAAATCTACGGTTAATTATATTTCTTTAAACAAGAGGAACAGGTGCGATGTTTGGTACTTTTTAACTATTGTTTTATGTGGGAACTTTATGTAAGTTGTCTCACTATCGTTGTCTTTAAGTTTATATAATACTAGCTGTTCCCGCGAACTTGGGCGTACGGGTTCAGATTGTAGTGGTAGTTTGTTTAGTGGGAAAAATTTAAATGTTGTTTTTCATAGCTTCTTCACCCACTCCTCCCTCCATTCCAATAAAATTAAAATATATATATGTATATAAAATTAAAGTTATTCCTAGTTTCCTGCATTTTTTCCGTTTTCTTCTTTACATAAACCCTCTCCTGACTATAATAAACAGAACAAAAAACGAATAAGCAAAATTAGACTACCCGTTCAGGCTTAATGCGACGATCTCGTGTATTCGGGATTAATTTACATATTATACCCGGTACGTGCTTCGCTACGTTCATGACCGCGTGAATGACATAACACAACAAAACAAAAAAAGAAAAAAAAACAACTGCAAAAGGTATCAATAAGTATGACAACACAATCCCCATCTGAAAAAAGTTTCAATTTGACAGAAAAATAACCATGAGGCATTAACAAAACAATCCGCCATTTATTGAATTCATTTGTTACAAAAAATGTGATAAATGAAGAACCACTCGACCGATTTTATGCAAACTTCGCATTAACCCTCTACTAATTAGTCCGAACAAAGCCTAAACATTTGGTTTGGATAGGTGAGCTCGTTCTTGAGTTATAAAATTACAAGGAAAAGTGTCATTGATTTTATATATATATATATATAATACTAGCCGACCCAGCAAACTTCGCATCGCTTGACATAACAGCTAGTACACAGGTCAGGGGGGTGATTATGTAACTCAGTTACCAACTCAAAATGGATGAGTGTACATCGAATCGCTATCAAATGACGTGTTTTGTATTTGCTATCTCCAGTGACCAACAGAAATACAATAGAGATAGCAAACACAAATGACGTCATTTGATGTACACTTTACAGGTCGCTAGTGTGATATGAGCTCAAGCGGTGTCGCCGTCGTAGCACACTGCGACCGCGTCTGATAATTTACAAGAGTAGGTACCTAGATAAGTATTTTGCGTAGAATGAAATTTTTAATTTCGTAATATCTTTTGAACGGCTTGTTTGATAAGTATTATTAAAAAAGTAATCTCATGCCATTGAAAGAGTATTGAATATAAAATTATTTACTTGGATAAGGAATAAAATGAAGGTATGGATAACATGGTTCGAAAATAGTCACTCTTTTTACTAACTTTTAGAATGTGTTAAAATAGGTATATTGCCGTAACTATAGTAATTAAATATGTGGTTACGCGAACTTTTTTGTTGATATAAGTTTTTTATTATTGTAGGATATCTTTTTATTCTATCATTAATGAAATGCGATGAAAGACATTTTATAGCATTGTTTTTTACACCTTGCGTTACATTACTGAAGTTTTAGTAGGGATGCATAATTATTACTAGTTGCAACTATTGCCTATGTTTACCAGAGATAGGGCTAGGCCACAACACTGCAGTGCGACGTCGCATCGCAAAAATGACGTCGCACAGTAATGCAAAAATTTCATCATATACGACATAGTACGATAAGACGGTAACCAACGGTTCAGTTTCTAGTAAGACATGGACCGCACTGCGCGTTTTCTACTTTTGCTTGCGTTAAGATATATTAAGAAAATGAAACAGAAAAAAAATACTGGGAACACCAATCACTGACAATTATGAATACAAGATGTAAAATAAGCCTTTATTTTGCTAATTCCGTAAGCGTATCCATAAGCGTAAGCTTACGCGGAATTAGCAAAATAAAAGCTTATTTTACATCTTTTATAATGGATTTCCGCAAAGTAACGCCTGATTCAATAAAAAATTATGAATACAGATGAAAAATTGTATTGAGTCGCGATGGCGCAGAAACGTATGAAGAAATGTTTGTTGACGATTCTTTGAAAATTTTACACAAAATAACAAACGAAAGTGGAACAGGAGCTAACATAATCAGAAACAAATTTTGTAATTATTTTAATAGTGACATCGAAGGTCTTAGTTGACAGTTAACAAACATAAAGTATAAGTATTTACCGTGTTTTGCCTTTTCAACAATATTTAACTCCTCAAAATTTTGAATATAAACTTGTACACACTTCCCCTTTATACTTCTATTTTTAAAATTTTGTCTCCGAATTGTGATATATAAAATATGGACACCGACTAAGCGGCAGCGCGTTGTCTTTTCGCAGATTTGTACGTTGTGGCAGCATATCGGAAATTTCTGCGGTGCGTTGTGCAGCGTCGTAGATTTTTTGCGATGCGACGCCGCAACGCAGTTTTGTGGCCTGGTCCATAATGTCGGCTTCTGACGGTGAAATAATTTTTCAAATCGGGTCAGCAATTTTGAAGCCTATTCAATACAAACAAACAAACAAATCTTAATAATATAGATATATAATAGTGTAGATATAGATAAAGAAGATACATAGATTATTAGTGAGAAATGTGTTCTGCCTCATTCTCTCGTAGCCATAATTCTACATATTATATGGTATGTTTGTCTCGTTTTAGTGTCGTTTTTTAAATTAGAGTTCGCATTACAATGGTTGTTATACAATTTTCATTTCAAAAGATAAATCCTATTTATTCATAAATCTTGAGCACCGACACAGACCATCGGAACGGGATCTAGTGACCTATATTCAGGCACTTTGTATTTAAATGAAGCATCTCTAACGAAATCAAAGCAGATTAAAATTGTTTATTACTTTTTTTATTCATAAGGGTTTTTACTATCATAAGACTCTGCTTAAAGCTACCTGGCAGGAAGGTAGATGGCATATTTTACACAAAATACCCGGTTAATACAAATATACAAAATAAAAGTACTTATGTTCACACCAAGTCCCTTGTGGGGTAGGCGGGGAGTATCGAGACCAGACCTGCCTAACTTTCTATTACAAACCTATATTATCCCTATTACCAGCACATGCATTACTCTCTTTACGTACAAATACTCATGTTTTCGAGACTCTTGATACCACTCTCGCACACTAGCACCAAAACCCGATTAATTTTGATTGTGGAATATCAACATTATGAATATTTTAAACACATCAAGTACAATGTACTTTATCTCATTTACTTTTTAGGAAAGAGTCTGAAGGGTTTTAGTAAATTTAAATTATTTAAAAAAGATGACGACGTTGACAACTAGTTGTATACAAGCGGAGCACTGAGCAAGATGTCTACGGAATCTGTTTCGTATCGAGAAAAGGGTGTGTGAAATTTCGTGTTCTAATGAAGAAGAAGAATTTTGGATATTTTTTACTCAAGGCAATACGCGTTAAATGTCTGCCCCTGCGAGTATTTTCTTAATGATCTGGTTTTCTTAAGGGTCACTCCCGCTTACTCCATCTTTGAATTTCTTACTATTACCATAAAATAGATAGCTATTGTCACGCAAGCTTACTGTTCGTTACAAAAAATCATAAAAATATATTAAACGTGATACTCCAAAATTGACGAATTTAATTTAAATAACAGTATCGTCATGGCCATATTTCCAAAGAGGTAGGCACAGGAACAACTAGGGCACTCACGACTAACCGGCCATATATCCAATTCCGAACAACATATATTTTTATTAGAAAATTTAAAACACACATTTTCTACTTTTTTTGTTGCCCGACCCGATTGCTTTTTAATTTTCAAAATGCTAATTGCTTGTAACAAGTTTTGTTTTTATATGAACCTTCTAGTTGACGAAGACAGATGTATTTATACATTTATCTTACTTATTCCGCGAAAGCCATGTAACTTTTGTGGCAGGAAATCTTCCAGAGGACATTGAATATGGCAAACTTAACGGACATTCCCGCCGCGCACCACCATGATCAGACCACGAATAAAGTCCGAGTTCAGGAAACAATCCAACTTGTCACGTCCTTCGCACAAGACAAGCCTAACAAACGTTCCCACCGCCGACCACCGCGATCAGAGTGTGTAAATTACGTGTCCAAATCTATGACACTTTTGGTCTAAAAATGTGTTTTTCTTAGTTACCAATAGAGGTGCTGTTCAAAATTTTAATACAATTATTGGAACGAAGTTCCTTATTGCGCGTTGGGAATGGAAAATAGACGGAAAAAATTCTTACGAAAATGTTGTCACGACACTTTTTGCTCTGTGGTCTAGCGGTTCAGTAGTTGGACTTGACTGCATGAGGTCCCGGGTTCGAATCCCGGGTCGGACAATTTTTTTTTTATTTTTCATTTTCTGTTTTTTTTATTATCATTTTCATTTTTTTTATTTTATCATTTTTTTATATTTATATTTTCTTTTTTTTTATTTCATGTTTCTCTGTCTGTCTCTCTCTATAAGAGAAATAGAGATAGAGATTACTAGAGATTGATAGAGATTGAGAGAGAGAGAGTGGGGGAGAGAGAACTTCGTTCCATTCGGGTGTCCTTTGACACCTCTCAACGTTTTTTTTAGAGACTGTAGCGGGTATAGTAAACTTGTCAAGTTGTAAACTCACGGTAAAGGCTCAGACCACGAATAAAGTTGGTGCTCGGGAAACCACCCAACTTGTCACGTCCTTCATATGATAAGCCTAACAAATTTCATTTTCATTTTTCATTGAACGAACGTTCCCACCACCAACCACCACGATCAAATCACAATTAAAGTTGGAGCTCGGGAAACAACCCAACTTGCCAAGAACTCAC
>NJDC01004976.1:8434-26251 GCA_002245475.1 Calephelis virginiensis
TTTCTCCATTATTGAAAATTGCGTCAGATTGCTTCAAACAAATAATCACAGAAAATTTATATTGAGCAGTATCGGAATGAAACTGCGCATAATATGACACATACTAACAAATGACGGTAGATTTTAAAAAGATGTCATAGCTCCATGTTAGTTAGGCCACGAACTTTTGGTACTACCCTCGTATGTGAATGCCAAGTACACATAGAAAGTAACTTGAATTAACACAAAGGATAGTTTTTCTCCCGAAAAAAATTTCATGTGGGACTTCTAATGACGCGGGCAACGCAGCGGGCAACAATATAATATTTATAATAACTTGTTAACTTGTAATAGTCGGAAAAATCTGATACTCCTGAAGTTAGAACTCCTGACTTATAGTACTGGTAGATAGGTTATAGGCGTGGTTGCCAAACCGATTGTATTGCCGTTTCTTCTCTTGACTGGCTAGGGTTGAAAACGGTGGTACTCGTAGTGTACTGTAAAAAGATTTAAAATTAATCTCTCTTTTAGTAATTGTTTGTAATTATGAATCTTAAAACATAAATAAGTCCTTTTTTTAGATACGAAAATATATGTAACTATTGCTTTTGAATAAGTATTTAATTCACATAATATTTAGTGTGTTTAAATAAATAAATAAGTATCCCTGGACACAAGTGCTCCGTGTTAATCCGGGCTCCTTTGCAGAATAGACCATCTGCCTTCCTACCAGACAGCTCGTAAAAGGCGAGCAAAGGCTTACCGTCACTAACACCGTGACATCTGACTAGGTGGTAGAGTTTCGCAGCAACTTACCCGGATTGGTACCACCAACTTACCTATTCCTGCCGTCATAACGTCATGACGTGTTCCGGATTGGAGGGTAAGATAGCCGGTAAACTTAATTTTGCTCGAGGTCTAACATCCCGGCCTCAGGTTGGCAACGCATCATTACCACCTTTGTTGTCTCTAGGCGGTGTGAATTTCTTTCCATCAGGAAATCCGTCTGCGTGTTTGGCTTCCAATATCTATGCCTAAAATGTATTCCTAACCAATCGCATAATTGGTCATGTTGCTTCTTTATTTTGAGTGTCTAGTCGCATGTTAATATAGCTTGTGGATAATAAGGAATTTTACAAAAATGTAGAATACAAAACCTTTCGGAGCTATATACGAAAGTGTCACATAAAGCAATGAGAAGAATGAGGACAGGAAACCCGTGCCGACGTATCCGCAAACTGCCGACTCATACTCGCACTTCGGATATACAGACAAAAGTTTACTAACGGCCTGTAACTATAGAAAGTGCTTTTTCTGTAAAAAATATTAATAATGCTTCATATATTTTATATTGTTAGTTTTTAACGTTTTTCCTGAAAATTTAAAACTTTTAAATTTAGATACATTTTTATTTTTAGTGAAAAGCAAATTTTTTTATTTTTTCTTGATTTTTTCTAGACCTAGAACTCAATGTTAACATAATCTTGATTTTATTATTATTATAGTATAATATTCGTCAAGCTTTAATTTAGATTAGGTCAGCCAATTTAAAACTGAAAGTATAATGTGAAAAAAAAGTAAAAAGTGTTAAGGCGAAGCGCATTAACCCCGTGTTAGTCCGGGCTCTTTTGCAGAATAGTTCATCTGCCTTCCTGCCAGGCAGCTTGTAAAAAGCGAGCATAAGCTTACCGTCACTAGTACAGTGACATCTGACTAAGTTGTAGAGACTCGTAGCAACTCGCCTTGATTGGTAACACTGCCGTACCTATTCCTGCCATCATAACGTGCAATGCTTGCCGTTGACGTGTTCGGGTTCGGAGGATAAGGTATCCGGTAAACTTACTTTTGCTCGAGGCCTAACATCCCGGCCTCAGGTTGGTAACGCATTATTATCATCTTTGGTGTCTCTAGGCGGCGTGAATTTCTTACCATCAGGAAATCCGTCTGCTTGTTTGCCTTCCATTATCATTAAAAAAATAATTAAATGGTAGTACTGTAGCTTTGTTTGAAGGCGTGTCTACAACCTTCTAGAACAACTTTATTATAGGCATAAACACATTTATATGAACCAATTTAGTTGGAGGGTTCGTCGTTTCGCTTAGACGACCTTTATAAATGATCTTTTCAAGTAACACAATAAAACACCCTTAGTTTAAACATCAAGACTATGTTTTGTTACAATATATAGAGAGAAAAATGACTGGAATGGGAACAGGAAGCTCGTTCCGACGCATTCGCGAACTGCCGACGCAAACTCGCGCTTCGGATATTCAAGCAAAACTTCACTAATGACCTTTAACTATGGAAAATTTATTTGAAAAAATATATACATCGCTTCGTATTTGTAGTTTCTAGATTTTATTGGATTTTAATTAAATGTGCTCGATAGGTATTAGGTTTAACACTTTGCTAGCAATAATAAAAAACTCTATAATATTTCATTTTCGCATGAATGTGATAGGGATCATTGCTGCAAAAGATAAAGAAGAAATGAAAACTCATCACAGAAGAAAGGACAGAAGGAGAAAGAGAATGTGACCAAAGAAATCCAAATAAGTAGGATAAAAAGTAGGGTCGTGTTGTACCAGAAGTTGAAAGAGTAAACAGAGATGAGTTTGGAATGGAGTTTATTTACGGGCAAGAGTAAATGCTTTTGAATCCTAAAAGATCTATGACTGAACTATGTCAAGCTCCGTGAGCCTAATTGCGCGACCTTGTCTTCTTTTTCTGTGAACTGACAAATTTCTGATGTTTAGAAATATTGCCTACTAGCTTCCCCTTGTGGTATTATTATCTGCGTGCCAAGTTATTTTTTAATTGTACCCTATATGCTATTCCAATGTATGTACGATATTTCTGTAAAATTGTATTTAATCCGTTCCGTAATTTGAGCCTGTAAGAGTAACAAACATCAAACCAATCTTACAAATTTTTGCATGTATAATATTATTAGGATAGAAGCCGCACAAAGTAATAGTCCGTCACCAACCTACAATAGTTCCCTTAAGTTTACCGGTGATTGTTCGGTCAATAACGAACAGATTTTGATTTTTGTTCTTACAAAAGATGGTTCATGATTCCGAGGTGGTCCCACATACATAGTATCAAGATCGGACTGCTAATTTGTAAGATATACAGTATACTTGATGATGTGTAAATTTCCATGAGTCTTCATCGATTTCCCTTTTAGTGGACTCATAAACCACACATTACTCTTTTTTGTTTGCATTTTGTAGAATCGGTCATGAATTGATAGTTCTTAGCTGCATTGCGATTAGGTTTTATAGGAGGTTATTGAATTAAGAAGCAACGAAAAAATCAACTTCTCAGATCAGTTGGACTTGTACCTTTTCCTGTCTCCTTGACGAATACTCTAACCACATTAGCTATTGAATACTTTCGGTTATCCTAAAACATTTTAATTTCAGCTGTTAGTTAATTATCACCGTTATAAAACGTGAATTTTAACTGCAATATTAATCTCATTTTGCAGTATTACACAGAACAGAGTTGCTATAGGATATAACTATCAAGTGAATTGATAAAAAGGAATTAAAAATGTCTCCACATGACTCAATATCTCTATCCACATGTCTGGATAGCTCAAATTCGCCAGCGAGAGACGAAAGGGTGCAGGTTCAAATACTATGAAAAATGTGTACAAGGTGAAGAGTTGTGAAAATTTAACTGAAGCAAGGGACAAGTGCTGAAAATAAAAAATGCATTATTACTCATTCCTGATAAATTTTTTTTGGGATTCATATTATATTATCTTTGTTGAGGGTTAGGGTTGTGTCTCTATAAATAATTTCACTATAAATACATTATTTCTAACCACCATACATCAAAACTTCCCATTCCAATGTATCCTACGCTACGCCATACAATTTACAACAAATTTAAGTTTCACTTTTGATATTTCCACAAATAATATTCACAAAAAGCTGTATCACATTGTTATTTCCCCTGTGACAGATTTGTAATACGTAAACCAACTAAACGAATATCCTTCATATTAGAATATTTCCTTAATATAATTCTGAGCAAATACATACATGCTAAGTAAGATTGATGGATCCAAACATGACTGGAATTGGAACAAACAGGGTAATATAAATACGTGTTTCTGGCAAGTACTTTTGTATTACGTAGTTTACTCAGTAGGTTATTGAGAGACCAGGGCTGGTTTGTCACTAATACTGTGACCGAGTCTAGATGGTAGGTTTTTTAAACAAGTAATGTTCTTTAGCGGTGTTGCGCACTTTTTTTGGTATGGATATAAACTTCTTAACTCGCGTCAGGACATGTGACCTGATCGAAAATTTTTAAGACGGCACAGGGCGCTTGCGCGAATAAGACGGCGCAGGGTGCTTACGCGAATGTTCGTGTTATCATGTTTGTGTACGATAGTATAAATAAATATTGTATTCTACCACATAAATGATAGTACTTTCATACTGATAATTAAAGCAATTCGTGGAAAATTATTCCCTAACCATTTCAAAATATTAAAAATGCACAACGTTAATATTCAAGTTTTCACTTCTGCCGACGCTCCCGGAGTGCAACCCGTCATTTTTTTATATTACAAGACAGCAAACAAGCCTTAATACCTATTGTGCAATTATACCGAGTACCCCGTCTCCGGACCGGCACATGACACCCAGGACAAGTTGCTGAGCAGCTGACCACTATTAAACCTTTGCTCGTATCTTCGTGCTTCCGAGCAGACTGGCAGATGTTCTATTTTACACAGGGGATCCAGACCAATACGGGCGAAAATTGCGATCTTCCTATTTCTTTTACTAAAACGTGAGTGCTTGCCATTATCATGTTCTGCTAGAGGGAGCAAATTAGTTGGTAAATTTATTCAAACAAAAGGCTAAATAATCAAGCCTATAAAAATATAGCATTCTAGTATTTTTCCTGCTCCCGATAGTATTTTTAAAAGTAATGTTTATGAAGAACTCGTACAAATCAACTGAGTACTCCGCAGGAATGGACCCCTCTTCCGCTGCCCCGCGCGGCTCCCTGCATTCACCGCAAGCGCTTAGTAGTGATAGTATCTTTGATTGATTTGATAACAGTAACAAAGATATAGTAAAGATACTATATCTTTGTTACTGTTATCAAGTCGATCTTTTATCAACATAAAAAAAGATATATGAAGAAAAATAAAAAAAAAGTATCTTCACGCCCATATCCTTGAAGAGGTAGGAAAAGGCACAACCAGGGCACCCACGACTAGCCGAAGACACTAAGTCCCACAATGTAATAGGTGGCAAGCCTATCGCCAACCGGGCACATTTCCAATCCCGAGTAACGTTTTTGTTTTCTATTAGAAAATTGGACAACCCCAATTTTCTTTTTGTTGCCCGACCCGGGAATCGAACCCGCAATCGACCTCAGGCAATCAAGTCCAATAGCTGAACCGCTAGACCACAGAGGTGAAGAAAAATGAAAATTACAAATGACGTTACAGCGCGAGGTGCACAGTTAATTCGCACGGGTTGTTAATATACAGCCAATATTAATAATCTATCTACAGATAGAGATAGGCTACGTTGAGTTTTGTTGCTAAATTATTTTTATTAAATAATAGTGGTTGCTTAGTAACTGATCGAAAGTAGCTCTACCTTAGAATAGACTTATTTTGGAATAGACTATAGTCTAACTTGATCGTTAATAAAGGGAATGGCTAAAGTTAATTGTTCGTAAATATAACTGAAAAAAATGATCGTTATTGTAGTGTTCCATGCTTAAGGGTAGCCGATAGAAGAATATAAGTGGCCTAAGATCCAGGTCGTGAGATACATACAGCCTAGATACAAACAGATAGCGGAGGCTTAGTAATAGGGTCCGTATTTGCCCTTTGGGTACACCCGAAAAAGGCAGAAATTTTCATTACATAATGATCCTAAGAGTAAAATTTCAGATACGGACTCAGCCTGTCGTCACAAAATGTTAGAGCAAAGCCATCAAAGTCGCTTTGTGAATAGTAAAATAGAAACTATACAACCAAAATCAGGAGAACGTTCGTTTACACGACGATTAAAAAGCTTTTTAGCTTTTGATTATACTGGGAGGCAAGTAAGCTTCCGATTATTTGCTTGTAGTTATTTGGCAAGCATAGTCGCACTTTTCATGTGTTCTGTGGTTACTTAAAAAAGGGGGCTTTTAAAGTTTTAATTTGTTTCAGAAATGCGTATGTGATTCCAAAACTTAGGACCCCTTTTTACGAAAATTGCGCGGACGCAAGAGCCACAATTTGGCACACTTATAGTTTATGTGTAGGAGGAGTGTAGAACGCTAATATTTTTCAATAATAATGCTTATAAAGTACAATAAATCAATAAATAAAACATTACCCATACTACCATGCATTTTAAACACACAAACAAATATATTGATGTTATCGATAAAAGGTCAGATCACTAAAAAGTTTAGAAACAAATTAGTTGGTCTTGAGAAATGAAGATGGCATTCTTATCAACAAGATATTAAAATTTATTATGGTCGAATTTCGACCAATGGGCGACCACTAGTTACATTAAACATTTTCAGTTAATTTCAAAATACTTACAAATAACTAGGATTTGTCATAGCTAAATCCAAATAAAATTGTTTAATTTGCAATTTTCCGCCAAAAAAATGTAAACGTATTGGATTATTTGGATTTAAGTATGGATTTCCGCAAAGTAACGCCTTCTTCTATCAATTTTGTCATAGCCATTGGAGAGGTTAGGGGTGTTTTTGTTGCAGGTATTCGGGGTACAGCTGCTATTTACTTTAAGTTTTGTTGCTGCTATTTAAAGCTATCTTTAATTTAAAAGGGAATCTATAAAACAATAAATAGCCTTATTGTCCTGGGGTTAGCGTACATGCCTAATTTCACCCACCACCGCGGCTCAGATTCGATTCGCGACGAGTGCCGGCATTAGAGTGACGAACATCTCGATGATTCTAGATCATCTCTCTCACTCGGCACTCTAATGTATATCTAGATATACAGGGTATTTTGTGGAATGAATGCTTATTAAATGTTGATAAACTATCTAAGATAAGAGATAAGACTAATTTAGACTAGTAACTAGGTAACTGCTATTTTTAAATAATTACCATAGATATCTTAGCAACAAAATCCTATTAGGCCTATCTCACACTGTAGATAGGTTATTGAAGTAGGCCGTAAGACCGTAATTTAACTAATTTGCTTACTTTGCAGTTATATCAATTTGTGTTATTTATCCAGTGATTATTTTGGTTTTTTATTTATGCCATACATTTAAATTTATTTCATAAGTTAATTATTATTTCATTATATAAAAAACTTGTAAATTTTAAAAAATGTGTCAAATCGAAATTATATAAAAAATGTATTATTAAGGCTTAAATGTAGCAGATAAGCGTGCTTGTAACGCAAAATGTACTAAGGTAAACGCAGCTAACTCCGAGGGATTCTGAAAATGGTAGTATGTTCCGAGGTATTTAGAACAATGGTATTTTCAGGAAATTTACATATTCTTTTTGTCTTGAAGATACATCATTCAATTAATTAATTATCTGTGCAAATGTACATGATCAAATTAATACTTTAATGTTCGTACGTTTTCAAATAATAGGCTAGTAAGGCGCAGACAGATGACTTGACATCAGGAAATCCGTCTGTTTGTTTGCCTTCCACTATCATATAAAAAAAGCCGAAGCGCATAATTTATACAGTTAATGTACAGTACATTACGCATACAACAATCTTGTCTAAAAAGCAACAAAATCCAAGAAAATAAACTTAAAAGAAAGTTTTTTGTTACCAGTTGCAAAAATTATGAAGTGGTCATATTATTGTAGCTGAATAACAAGTAGATTAAAGAATTAAAAAGTGCGACAACTTTAGATACCGCTTACTGCTATTAACGATGCAACTTTAAAAACTTTTTTCCATTGTTATTCGTCTCTTTTATTTATGGCTTTACTTTTCATCCCCTATGTTTGTTTGGTATTGTTTTCTATTTTCATTTTATGTAAATATTTTTGTTATATATAAGAAACATTATAAGAAAGATATTTCAGGATGCGCCTTTATAATGTTTCGTCGCGATCGTAGAAGTTCTTACCTGTAACAAAAAGAAAGTGTTAACTTAACTTTAGTATTTATTAAATAATTATTAAACAAATAATTATATAAAACCAAAATATGGTAGAATAGGTTAATACACTAAAATATTTTTGTAACATCTCATTTACACACATATTCCGCAAATAAATAATTTTCTTTATTTTTCTTCTTTGCCTGACATTGTAAATCCTACGATGCCACCTTTCCAGTACCAGCGAGGAAGGGTTGCCTACGTGGTCTTGGTAAAATCTATGCACCTTGTTTGTCTTTTTTTTGTCTTTTTTTTGTCTTGTCATGAGCTAAGAGCGTAGTCATTCAGTAAAGGTCGGCAACGCATCCGTGATACTCCTCGTGTTACGGATGTCCGTGGGTGGAGGTTGTCACTTTCCGTCAGGTGACCCACTTGCTCGTTTGCCTCCTCTTCTTTAAAAAAAAACAAAAGCGATGGTTGTTTCTATCAGAAGGGCCTCGTGCTAGTATAAAATAACAATTTAACTACGTAACATAGCAATTTAAAAAACTAATAAAAATACACGTTTATATCACTAGCTGAACTAAAAATTGTATATAAATACCTAATAGTTTAGTCGAAGATTGATTTTTGGATCTACATATTTTATAAAGCAAATCAATAATTTATCAGTGGATCGAGTTTGCAATCTTTTCAATCAATCTATCCCTGAGAAGATGGATCCTGGATTAAGGATTATAGGTGATGATCCCGAGGTGGTAACATATTAATTTGATTACTATCCGACTATTGGTTTTTGGTATCTATACTTATAGTAAAGCTGAAGAAAAGTAAATTATGTACATTGAACAACAGATTGACAGCAAAACACATTTTTAGCATTTATAGAACTTTTTTTTAGAATTTCTGTCTGAGTCTATCTGTCTGTAACATGACTGCAACTAACGTCGAATCTACTGAACCGATCGCAAATGAAATTTGGCTGGTAGGCACTTTATGTGTTGAGCAACTTCTTCAGGATATATAAAATAGTATCTGCTCAATTTCCGTGGAGTGCAGTCAAATACTCCTGATGATGATTTGGTTACGAAGCGAAACGTACGTTGAGTTTTTAGTAGTGTACACACTACTAAAAAGTGTGTATAGTAGTGTACACACTACAGAGCACTGTTTAAAAGTGTTGGTGCTAATAAAACAGTTTAGTGGTGTATGTTGTATGGAGCTGGATATATTTGGGAGTTTTAGCTTCCGGTAAGTCCAAATCGTTCATAGCGCACTATTTTGCCTGTTTCGTCACGCCATAATACGTATACATTTTTTGACGGGAAATTCCAAATTAAATCATTTTATTTAGATTTAAGTATGGATTTCCGCAAAGGAACGCCTTCTTCTATCAATATATAGGTTACTTTCAATTCTACCGCTCATTAAAGAAGTTCCGGTGGGAGAGGGGTAAAAATTTAAAATGTAAATTGAACTATAATTCATTATTTTATTCATCATTCATATGTCCGATTTCATTTATTCGTTTTATTATTTGCAGTTTTTGCTTTGCAGGTGGTCCCTTAATTTTTTCAAAGTTTTGTACTTTAAAAATTATAAACACAACAACATTCAGTACAAAGTGACCAAATAGCTACAAATCTGGAATGTATGAACACATGTGACCGTACAGCTTGCAGGGTAAGCAAAGATCGAGTGCCAAGTGAACGAAGTTTGGCGGATCGGCTAGTAGCTTATTACGCCAAAATTTTCTTATTTTATTTTTATGGTATTAGAAGGCAAACAAGCAGACGGATTTCCAGGTGGTAGGAAATTCACGCTGTCTAGAGACACCAAAGTTGGTAATGGTGCATTGTCAACCTGAAGTCGGGATGTTAGGCCTCGAGCAAAAGTAAGTTTACCGGCTACCTTATCCTCCGAAACGGAACACGTCAACGGCAATCGCTGACGTTATGGCTAAATAGGTAAGGCGGTGATACCAATCCGGGCGACTTGCTGCGAGTCTCTACAACCTTGTCAGATGTCACGGTGCTAGTGATGGTAAGCTTATGCCCGCCTTTTATGAGCTGCCTGGCATTCCTGCTGGCAAATGGACTATTCTGCGAACGAGGCTGGACCAACACGGGAAAAAAACTTAACTTCTAACATTATTATTAATGATGTCATTAGCATGCATAAAAATTTATACAAGCATAATATAAAACTACTAGTAGGATATTTGTAGATAACATTTATCGTCTTGAGTTTGGTTTATAAGCAGAACGGTGTTATTATTTACAAATCATCAGCTAACATTCGGAAAATAGAAATATTAAATTGTGGTCTAGCGGTACAGGTGCTGGACTTGACTTCATGAGGCCCCGGGTTCGATTCCCAGGTCGGGCAAAAAAAAGAAAATTTAGTTTATCCAATTTTCTAATAAAAAAGTGTTGCTCGGGGTTAGATATGTGCCCGGTTGGCGATAGGATAGGATAGGTGCCAAACCTAATACATTGTGGGACTAGTCGTGGATGCCCTAGTTGTGCCCCTGCCTACCTCTTGAATTATTAAGTAAAACATCACCTTTATCTTACAAGTAATAACCCGTTAGATAAAGGTAATGTTTTACTTTTTCCTTTAGATATTTATCGTCTATAGCAGCCTTTCCCAAAGTGGGCGATAACGCCCCCTTGTGGGCGCTGGAAGCCTAGAGGGGGGCGGTATAAATCTTGAAAAAAATGTTTTTTTTTTAAACTAGGCGCAACAAATATGTTATTGAGGTTATTGACAAGAAAAAAACGAGGGGGAGGGCGCTACAAAACAACTGATTTTCAAAGTGGGCGTTACATGAAATAAGTTTGGGAACCTCTGGTCTATAGCAACAAAAGTCATAGATTATCTTATGATAAAGTGTTGAAACGTGTTATTACACGTTGTTATTACAAGTGAGCACTATTACTTATTATAGAGGGTTGTACGGCAAAAGTATTTTGTATTTTGGAAGCGTTGTACACGCCATGTAATCTAGCGGCGAGCGGTAAAGGTGGACGTATTCAAAACATGGTCTATAGTATGTCGTTACCTAAAATATCCCGTCTTTGTTTTGAAAACAGCACATTTTGGCATCTATGTTTTTATTTATATAGTTGTTAATTGAAGGTAACTTATCATTAAATTCTGGAAAACATTGTTTTATTTCTTCCAACAACCTTTGTATAACATTTTTATATTTATGTTGGGGATTATATTTATGGGAAAAATCGTCTAAAATATTTTATTCCACTGAATACGCTACCCACGCACCGCCGTCTGTGCCATAAATAAGTCTGTGCCACTCTGTCTCGTGGCGTCGCACCCATTCACTTATACGTTGATTCCCGCTGCTCCGCAAACCGCGCTCAGCTGTAGCGATTCGCTCGGACAAAACCGCGCGCGATTTCGCTATGAGCGGCATCTCGTAGCGTGCTTCAAACATTTGTATGACTTTGATTGTACCGCTCGCCGCGCCGCGCTAGGCTGCCGCTCACAGCGGCAAGGTCGTGAGCTTACGCTTAGGTCTCACATAATATGTTCAGAAGTGAATACCCACAGTGCGTCATATAGCCATTCCGATTCTTACGAATGAGATTCAAATGAGCTGATGACCTTGAATGCTAAATAAAGTATAGCTAAACACCATTGATCACGTCAGCTTTCAAATAAATAAAACTGCATTAAAACACGTCCATCCGCTAAAGAGATAAGATGCTACAGCCAGATAGACACACACACAGACACGTGCGTGCTAAGTTTATAACAGCTCTCGTTTTGCGCCAAGGGTTCAAAATAGAGCGCTGTATCATTCCAGAACAAAAGTCTCATAAAGCCATATCAATTCAATGGGATCATATATTTTTTATTACACATCCACTTTCGTATTCCATAATATTGAACCAATTGTACCTACGTATTTATGCACGTTTATTATTATTATCTGTAATATACTTGAGTTGATCAAGTTTGTTTACACGTTCATTTTTTTTAATATGTAACATTATTGATTCAATATTATAAAAAACACAGATTACACAGATACAGATTTGTTTAAAATCTACGGTCCATTGCATATTTGAGACCTGACATAACATTCTCAGGTTGACAACGATATTACCATTTTTATATCTTTATGCTACGCTATTTCTTACCATAACAAATTAACAATAGTATGGGAGTCGAAGACGGGATGTAGGGAATTACTCATGTGCGACAGATTATCATGTAGGATCGTGACCGTTGGAGATCCCACAAGACATTCACAAATTATTTACAAAATCTCTGCGAATAGTCGCGCTTGCAGGCTGGCTGAATTTTTGGGCTTGAAGATATACTCAAGAATGTCTGATTAAAGTAAGATGGGTTAACTGCACACCCGTGTTGGCGTATACATGTTTAAATATTCTGACAGTTATGACAAAGCAGGGGATTAAATATTTGCACACCACAATGTGGTAGAATATGTCGTATTCTTAAATATCTTTGTAACAATTTTTTGACACACATATTCCGCAAATAAATAATTTTCATTTTCATTTTACATCACGCTTGACATGTTTTCGTCATCAAAGTTATATTAGTCATGTGTGCTATCAATAACTGATTTGCGAACGAATGATCAAATGCCTGTAGTTTTTCTTTTAAATATTCCTACCATAAAAATATAAATGTCATTCTCCACCATTTACTCGACAAAGTGAAATAGGTCCCCATAACGCTTGAGTAGCTACATATTTCGCATCCTGGGTTCCCCTACTATAAACTTGTCGGTTTTTTAATCCTATACCAAAATACATGGTTCTCTTGAATAACTGACTAGGTGCGTGTACGCACAATTACGGCTGATTTTCATATTTTTGAAATAGACTGTATGTTAAGGATAGATAAGCTTAAAACGCCAGTATTTATATCTAAACATTCAGATAGATCTTCTAGTCGAAACTACTAGCGTGTTGCTAACATTTCACTAGTTCTAGAGTGTTACGTAGAAACTTCCTCGGACTAGGATCCACCACCTTATGTTTCTACCGCCGTAATGATTTTGTCATGTTTCGGTCTCAAGTGTAGCCGATATACTTGCACAATTGGCCTAACATCCCGGCCCAAGAACGGCGACGCATATATAACATCTGTGGTGTCTACCACGGTTTTCTCGAACCACCATCAGACCTGTATGCACTAACCTATAATAAAAAAAAATAAACGGGATTGAACCTTTTTTGTCCGTGTACAGAGAAAGATTGCCACTTTCTCTTCAAGCTTGACCAAGACAGTTGCTAGCATTGGCTTTATGACGTTAGGAAAATATAACGTGATGTTAACAAGGGTGAACTGCTGCACAGCACTATCACCTAGCCATACTACACTACTTTAGTTGATTATTTCACTTAACTAACCAGATTACCATTAGCAACCTTCGGCCTCACAGGTCATGTAAGATTGCCACCTAAAAGCTGTCTTTTTTTTGCTCAAAAAAAGGAAAGTTACCTCCTTTTTAAATTTGGTTGAAAATAGGATGTATCTTCACGCCCATATCCCCGAAGACATAGGCAGAGGCACAACCAGGGCACCCACGACTAGCCGAAGACACTCAGTCCCACAATGTGATAGGTGGCAAGCCTATCGCCAATAGGGCACGTATCCAATCCCGAGCAAATTTTTTTTATTAGAAAATTGGAAAATCTAACTTTTCTAATTGTTACCCGACCCGGGACCTTATGCAGTCAAGTCCAACACCTGAACCGCTAGACCACAGAGGCTAGGAAAATAGGTTGTGGTGTCTCTTAATTCGTTTCCAACTGGAAAACCTTTGTGTGATGTTTTGGCACATCTAGCGATAGCTGCAATTTAATGCATAATTCAGATGCGTCCCTATCCTTTGAGACCATGAGGGGTTTATTCGGTTCAAACGACTAGAATATTTTGGAGCTCATGTTTATGTGTTATACACGCTGATTCACGCCACTTTACCTACTTTTAAAATCTTTTTGGAGGATTTTAAGGTTACTCAAGAAAAAAATACGATGGGTTGCACTCCGGGAGTGCCGGCAAAAGTGAAAACTTAAATTTTAACGTTGTGTATGTTTGATATTTTGGAACGGTTAGGGAATAATTTTGCACGAATTGTTTTAATTATCAGTATGAAAGTGGTATCTATCTTTTATGTGGTAGAATACAATATTCATTTATTGCGTTATCGTATACACAAATATGACAACACTGATTCGCGCAAGCGCCCTGCGCCGTTCTGACGATCTGACGCGAGTTTAGAATTTTTTGCCTATTTCAAAAAAGAACCTATCACATTGTGGGACTTAGTGTCTTCAGCTACTAGTGGGTTGTGCCTCTTCTTACCCTTGGAGGATACGGGCGTGAAGATACTTTACTTTTACTTTTATTCGTAAAAGTCCCTAAATTAAGACGAACTACATTATAACCGACGAAAAATACTGATTGATTGAATATACTTCCATTCATATTTTTCTACATCGTAAACTATAAATAAAAATTAACAGTTAAATATAATGCTAAGTGTAGAAACCTATAACGGCTCCACCAGTTGGGCTATTTTTGTAATATATTCTCAAAATAGATGTTTATGAAGAGAAAAAAACAGGGATTTTTGCAAAAACGAAATAAAAAGAAAAGAAAATAAAGACAAGTATAAATATGAAACAAAAAACATTCTTTATAATAAATCATATTATAGCATCGATAAATATTTGTCTGATAAGCTGCTATTGTATATTTGAATAATATTGATAATGTACTTTCATAATTTTAATTTTTAATTACAATTCCTGATAATATTGATAATGTAACAATAATAATTGACAGTAACATTGAATTCGAAAATTTGTTATAACTTGTTATGTTTTTGTTATTTAGTGTTATTTTAAATTGCACTTATTTTAAATGTTTAATCTATAAATTGAGATTGCATGTCCATAACTTTGTTTCTTAGATTGAGCACATGAATCATATGTAATATTTGTATTGTAACATATATAAAACTCCTATTAGTGCAATTAAATCGATTTGATTAGAAAATAATTTATGTCGTATCTAAAAATTGTTATTAGCTGTCAGTATCAGGCAGTATAAAGTTCGCCGGGTCGGATTATATTTATGTAAAGTTCGTAAAACCCTATTGTTACATTTGAATAATAATTAAAACATATCATGATAGATCTAACAAAGGCAGAAGTAATGACAGAATAATAGACACTGGAGTTCAACGACTCATTATATTGCAGATTTTTAAATACCACTTGTATTTTAGCACAAAGGATAAAATTATAGATTTTTTGCCACAATTAGATAAACTTCAAGTGTAGCTGCATCATCGGCACTCTGAGAAGAAAACGTAAGCTTTTAAAATTAAAGTAATGTTTAACCGTTTAAGGATGCCTTTGGTTGGTCGTGGGTGTTCTTTTTGTATTTTTACCTTTTTAAAAAATCTCTTTTTTCTTTTTTTTAAAAATCTCTTACGTTCTTACGTTCTTATCCCAATAGAGGTAGGTACCTCTATTGGGATAAGAACGTAAGAGATTTTTTACATATATACATATCTTCACGCTAAATCCCTTACGGGATAGGCAAAGAGTATCGAGTGCCAGACCTCACGATCCTGACATACCTGTCTAGCTTCCTTCACATTCATTACCCTTTTCATACAAACGCGCCGGTTTCGAAGACTCTTGACTCAACCCTCAGATAATATCCGATTGATCTGATCGTGAAATGTCATCCTGGTAGGGATCCACCGCATCATTTACTCCTGTTACCATGTCGACAGTATGATGTTACCATCCTGATGGTAGTATGGCTGTTAGACTTCCACAATAGGTCTATTCAAACTACAAGACTGTGACTTATTTATAACATCTATTGTATTTATGGGCCACCATTGTCTCTTACTATCAAAAGAACCGTATTCTTATTTGTTCATTCATCATATAACAAAAAATCCTACTAATTTTATAAATGCGAAAGTTTGTAAGGATTGTGTATGTTTGTTACTCTTTCATGCTAGAATGGCTCAACGGATTTGTCTGAAATTTGAAACACAGATAGATTGTGACCTGGATTAGCATATAAGCTACTTTTAATCCCAATCACACAACGGGTTCTTGCAAAAACGCGGACGAAGTCGCAGGTAACAGCTAGTACATTTTATATGATACGTCCTATAAAACCTCTACCTTAGATCTAAATCACCCGTGTCGGTTCGGGCTCCTTCGCAAAATAGATCATCTGCCTTCCTGACAGGGAGCTCGCAAAAGGCAAGCATAGGCTTGATGTCACTAGCACCGGGATATCCTACTAAGTGGTAGAGTTTTGCAGCGACTCGCCCGGATTGGTACCACCGCCTTACCTATTCCTGCCGCCATAACGTCCAACGCTTGCCGTTGACGTATTCCGGTTCGGAAGGTAAAGTAACCGATAAACTTACTTTTGATCGAGGCGTAACATCCTGGCCTCAGGTTGGCAACGCACCATTACCATCTTTGGTGTCTCTAGGCGGCGTGAATTTCTTACAATCAGGAAATCCGTCTACTTGTTTGCCCTCTATTATCATAAAAAAAAACATATATGTAAAATTTCTTCTTCATCCTATGATTGTTTGGCAAAGATCACTCGAAGCGATAAATACGGAATTCGTGTGTTTAATGTAATTTTTTGGTACATATTCATAATAAAGTGTATTCATTGAAATATCGGTTCTGTGATCTGTGGTTCAGTGTTGACGTTGATTTATAAGGTATCGGCTTTAAGTTGCAGGTCGGGAAACTTCAATGTGTATTTTCAATCATCTAATAAAAACAACGTTACCCAGAATTGAATAAGTATCTATCACTTTGTGAAACCACCGTCCCCATCATTATTCAGTTATTCAGTACTTCCATCGGCTAAAATAAATAAGTAGGTAAGTAAAAATCGGCTAGTCTTGGTTTATAAGGTTACTGTACCTCCATCTTTGAAGATACGGGCGTGGAGATCTGAGATTTATTCATTCACTCAACTAAATAGTTTTTTTAAGTATAAAAATGTGCATATTACGCAAAACATTAAGTTCATATAAAATAAACACTACATACTTTAGGTGAGTTGAAACATTGGATGAATTGCGAGAAATTTTATGGGTAAAGCTTCGAAATAAATATTTCTTTAAAGCAGAATTACTTCATTTCTAAAAGTTCCATTAGAAGAAAAGCTTTTAGCGATATTGCGTTAAGAAATCGTAATATGTGGAGACAGTCCCGTAATTGCTATCATTCAATAAGTCCGTGGCAATTGAATTACGTGCGGATTCAGCTGCAATAAACCCACCACACTTTAACAAGAGACTTTTTAAATATTCAGCGTCCTTTTATATTGAATTTGAAATCCTCTGCGCAGAATTAATGTATACAAACTTTATACTGTACTGTACTGTACCGTGTGTATTTGTGTGTGTGTGTGTGTGTGTGTGTGTGTGTGTGTTTCGATGGTAAAACATAATTTAAGCACTGTAAAACTTTAAAAAATAGACTTTAAGTAAATAACAAAAACATGCGTAAGAATAACTCAAAAATCACTTGTCGGAGTGAAAACTGATTCTGCTTTTGTAAGTGAAAACTTCGTTATTGGCATTGCGCACTTTTGCACTCTTGTCAGAAAACTGCTGGAAAATTCGTAAGACAGAGGTAGAGTAAAACCACTGTGTTGTCGCCACATTTCATACTGTGATTTT